>JAQIWE010003274.1:0-11989 GCA_034698565.1 Campodea plusiochaeta | reverse complement strand
AGTTTATGGATTATGGGTTTAGGATGTGTGGTCGAATTCAGAAAAGGTCTAATCCAAGTCGCTTTTTAAATGGTCTAGCCGTATAGAATTTTCGGAAATTCGTGTCAGGATCAGCATATTTCGTCTACATCCTCTACACCTGAATTCCATAGTTAGTATTTAGAACAACTGTGAGAGAAGATTACTTAATTTTAACACTACGTATGCGTATCTCGAGAATTCATCTTGTAATGTTACTTGCAGTTTTGAACAATACATTACTACCTCACAATAAAGTCATTTTTGGGAAATTGTTAATGATCATTATTTTAGAAGACTGGAAAGTGATATGAAAGTCGGTTAATCAAAACTATGATGAAATGGATAGATACAAAGAATTAAAGGGGTATTTTTTTCTGCCATCTTTTCCAACACGGCTTATAGGTCTCTAGGGAAAACGAGTACAATAGAGAACAAAGAAAGTAAAACGGGATATGTGTGTTGGAAAAGATGGTTTCTCGCAATAAAAAAATAAAAATAAAAAATACAGGTTTAAATCTCATATTTCGACACTTCCTACTGTACTACGTTCATCACAAGTATTATGAACGTCATAAGTTCTCAGTCTTCACAATGATCACTAACTAAAGACTTATTTATAAGTTAATAGTATGGTGAAACACTTATTATATCGGAAGCTAAATTAGTATAAATTCCCACACTATAATATTATTGTATAAAATGAGAAAAACATACTTTAATAACACCATTCATTCCTAATTGAAAATTGAATTCATTGTTTAGTTCCTCAAAACATTAAAATCTTGCTTCATTCACATATTTTATGATAGACCTACGATATATACGACGCATAAACTGCTGTGATTAAATACGTCTGGATAACATTTTCTTCATTTTTTTCATTAATGTATTGTTCGCTTGATATGAAACATACTACAAACCCCCAATTTGTGAGGGTGCTAATAAGACTCTACACATCTCTAAATTATTCAATAACCTTTGCTATTTAAAAATAATAATTTTGAAATTTGTCAGTATTTTTTTCTGAATTTAAAACTTTAAATGATCCAAAATACATTAATTAAAAATGACATGTTACATTACTTTTCAGTTCAGATCTATTTCATTTTGATATAGCTGAAACAAAGTTGTCGCTTATTTTAGTATTTTATGTTAGGCCCGTTAGGTAGTGTTTTATATAATTATCATAATGTGCTTTACAAATAGCATTTGTTGCCACTTCGTGTTAACTTTTAAAAATATTCATTTTTCTTAAACTGGACCATTTATTGTGTCATATGGATTGTACGTTATCGAGATATTTTGCTTCTCATCAATAACTTTTCAATATTGAATTACTTCTACATTTTTCACGTTGTTTAATTTATTAGCAATATCATATTCTGGTGCTGTAGGAAAGTTCGTTATCAGACGTATAGATCGCGATTTATTGTTAAAAACATAGGGATCGATTGAAATTTTTGAATCGCAAAATGAAATTAAAAGAAATCAGAGAATTTTTTATATAATTACACAATAATTACTAATATTGAGACTTATTATAAAGTTTCTTCAGCACTACTTTGTTTATTCCCTTCATCCCTTGCTTATTCTGGTGTAGCTTATGATGGAATACTGACGTGGGAGTAATTAATAATATGGTTTAAATTAACTTATTCTCAGAATACAGTTAAAGTTCATTCGGGTTCTCTGGGACGTGAAGATAATTATTGGAAAGAAAAAAACTTTCGTATGATTTATTTACTTCCGCAAGTGTATATGTAACAAAAATCGAAAGTAACAAGTTGAGTGATTGATCTTTTATTATATTTAATGTTATAATAAAAAGGGGAAACAATTCAGCTATTTAGATTACATACATTTAAATCTATTTCACGGTAGCTTTCTTTTCCACACACCGGCAGTAGAATTATTTCCATCAAAAGTGATTTAAAATTTTATCTTTCTAGGTTGTTTCGTTGAAGAGGAAATTTGTACAACAAATTGAAGTTTCTTTAAAAGCCGGTTTCGTGTTCGCCATTAAAATGGTAGGGTGGAAGCTCGAAGTCGGGAAGATGGTTTTATACATGACTTTCCCCGTAGGACTTTTCTATTTGTTTAATCAGCCATATTTTTACGAGAGTTGGGTTATCAAAATGAAACAACAGATGTATCCCGACAATCCAGGCAAAAAGGAAATTGAAGACTTCATTGCCTCTTATAAGAAACAGAAAGAACAAGAACTTCGTGAAATGATAAAGAAAGAAGAGAAATCCAAGACTGTTTAAGAATTTGTAGCTGTTTCATTTGTAAGTGTAACTCATGTAGACAATTTCATTAAAAGCATGTGAATTTTGTAAAAAGTTTAACTTTTTTATTTTTACAATAATAAATCACAATAAAGTTAACAGAGTATTTTAACAAGAAATAACAATCTTTTGCTTTAAAACAAGCTCAAAAGAATAAAATGAAATTAATAGTACAAACTACTTCTACCAGGTATTTTCTATCTACTGTTTTGGTAACTGAATACCGTCGGAATTGGTCTTCTACTGACCAACTTGGAGAATTAAATTTTAAATAATTACACTAATAATTTCAAAGTAACAACATATTCAACTAAGTTGGGACTAGAAAGAACTGTACAATATAACTTTAATAATTAATTAACTTTCTTCTTCACATTCTTCAATTTATACACTTGCAGTCCTTTAATATAACTTCCATACATTTTAATCTGTGGAAAGAGAAAAAAAAAAAGAAATTAGTTACCAGTTTAGGACGTAGTGATTGGTGAAGGGGCAGTGTTTATAATTTTAGAAATGAAAAATATTATTTGTTGATTTTTGCGTAAAATGTTCGGTATCTAAATTTGCATTCAAGTAATTCATAACTTGAAATTATGAAATTTTCCATAATCAATGTAGCCTATACTAATAACACTAGGTCTAGACTACATTTAATTTTCATGATTTTAACATATCATTTTTACAATCAAGATTTGAGTGCAAATCTGGACGTCTAAAGTTGTTCCACGTAATTTCTCAAAAAGAGATGAGCGAAATTCCATCACATTATACGTTAGAGGAAAATTATAAGCTTTTACTAGGACAGGAAGTTTTATCTGACAATTAGTAACGTAATACTTTAATAGGTGATTTGCAAATTTTATAATTATTTTCAAATTTTAGTATAATTATTTTGGTTCAATTATTTATAAATACTTTTTTTTTCTGCGAAATTGATATATTCTGTCGTTCATTAAAATGTTAAGCAAATTAAATATTTTCTCAATTTCATCACGGTACTCCTCGGATAACAGCAAATAACCTGAAAATAAATAAGATTACTAAAAATTATGAAAAGTACTTACGATGTGATCCATGTCCATGTGAATATGCATGTGAAGAGTGAGACTGATGACCACGTCCATGATAACCGACTGGTACTGAAGCATAAGCTATTTGTGGTGATGAAGCATAAGCTGCATGAGGTGATGAGGCATAAGCTGTATGAGCGTGAGGTGATGAAGCATAAGCTGCATGAGGTACTGCTGCAGCATAAGCTAAATTACCACCAAGTTTATAAGCTGAAAGAGATGATGGAGAAGAAATTCCGTGACCATGATGATGACCTCCTGAGAGTTCATATCCTTGAAGACCATGGTATCCCTGGAGTCCATACCCTGCGAGACTGGCGTAACTAGCTGGGTAGCCACTGTATGCTCCATAACCAATTGCTGATGGGGAACCACCGATGGACTGGAAAAGAAATTACAGGCTTTTTAATTTTTTGGAAACAGAATTCGGCTGAATTTTTAATCGTTTTCACATAAACTCAAATCTCGTTTTCAAGAAAAATAAATATGCGACTGGTAACGAATAAATTAATAATAATAATAATTTTATATGAAAATACATAATGTGAATCATAACAACAACACTTTTTAAATATGGTTAATTTTGTTAATCATAATTATTATTGTTAATGTTTTTATGCTAACTTACATCCTCTGAAATACCGCGAAGAAAAGAGCAGAAATAGAAGAGAAATAAAGCACAATTATCTTACCCCCTTTGAAATGAGTGGAGTGAGGCTCGTCTTCTGCAAATAAGGAACAGCGTGCTTTTGCACTACAGGAACAACATCCTTTTGTACGACTGGTACAACTTGCTTATTCACAACTGGTACTACTTCTTTCTGATAACTTACCTAGGCGAAGATAACGTAACAATAAAGATTCAAGCTGACTTAGAAAAGGGTTATAAAGCAGAAGAAAAGTGGAATTTTTAAATAAGTAATCGTAACTTACGTATTGTTTTTGGAGATATGGAATAACGTGCTTCTGTACAACGGGATAAACATCTTTGTGAACTACAGGATAAGCTTGTTTCTGTATTACTGGAACAACATCTTTTTGATAACTGACAAGTTGTTGTTGGAGATATGGTACAAGATGTTTTTGGCTTACTGGATAAACCTCTCTATGAACTACTGGATAAGCGTGCTTTTGGTAAACGGGAATTTTTTCATATTGCTGAGAAACAACTGGTACTAAGAAGGAAGAAAATAAATAAAAATATATGAAATGAATGAAGGTTTAATTTTAAAATCAAACTACGACTACCTACTTTGAACTGGTTGATATGAAGGAACAGCTACTGGAGCATAAGTTTTGTGAATTGAAGTTACTGGAGGAACTGGGATTTTATAACCATTAGGACTTATTTGAATACCTAAAAGAAGTTAATTTTAATAAGAAACTATTTTTTTAGAGTTTTCTACTAAATAACCTTACCCTGACTCGCGTATCTATATCCTTGTGGTAAATAACCATGGGAATATTCCGCTGGAGGTTCCCTTTTGTATTTAGGCGCAGTTTTGGATGAATCCTCTCCGGCGAGAGCAACACCTAGAAAACACAGATCACTATTAGCACTTTAAATCCTTTTTTGGGTAAATGCACTAAAATTCGCACTTGAATCACTCACCTAAAAGCGCGGCGAGTAAAATATACTTATACATAATTGCACTGGATAACAGTACACTGTGTTGTTAATCACAAACTAAAATGTTAACTATACTAGATAGTTCTACTTTACCATTCTTATATACTTTCGGATATAAGTAAATTGGGGGGAGGAGGTAATATCTGCAAAAGTGACACAAGAGGCATTGGTTTTAGCTCTTAAAGTACGATAACTACGAAAAGGGGGGAGAGGAAAGCCCCTCCCAGAAACTTAAATTTCATGTCCTTACTGCTCGCTTAGAAGCACTTTCCACTTTTTGTCTTTTAAACTTGTTTCTTAACGTTAGTGGGTCAGTATGAGGTTCGACTGCCCAATGGCCGACTAAGAGAGAGCTGGAGTATGAGGGATTTGACCTTTGACCTGGTCTGCCGAAAAAGGAACATTTTTAGTTTTGGTCATGAAAGCGAAAACGCATTTTCCACGGACAAAAGGTCTTTTGTCGCAAAATTGGCGGAAGCAGTTTCACCGAGAATGATTTTAATATAATTCTTCTCGTGGATTTATGTTTCGAAGAAATGAAATCTTTCAAATTTCTGTAATATATATTATCATTGTTTACTGTATTTATAACTTTGTATCTTATTTACCTATATTATATAATTCAATCATTGTTTTAAGTAAGGACTAAAATGATTCCTTACATCACCAATAATTAATAATAAAAATCTATGAATGAGCTTTTAAATGAAATGCATTCTCGTTATTAAAATTAAAGTTGAACAGCTTTATAAGTAGCATACGCTGAACACAATCGATCTCAAATTCTGTATATCTATTTCCATCTGCAATCAGAGTGCAGCACAAACTAGTTGTAAATGATATGCATACAATCAGACTCGATTTTATTGATTAGTAGGGTAGTATATCTATATACTGTGTGTATAATTGTTGTTTATTACTATCGTATCTTCTATGAAGTGGGCGGTAAAGATGATTCATGCAAGGTTTGCGTTATGTGCGAAAGGTACAACATAAGCATGATTGGAAAGTATCATACAAAATTTCATTGTCAAGGCAAAATTATATAGGATGTGACAGATTGGGTTAGTTGGTCAAAGGTGAAGTTATTGGGAAATCGAAAAAAACATGTTGTACAGCATTTCTTCCCATTGATGATTCTGAAGTGCAATGACCAACATGGGGAAATGAACGAAATGAAGCATGTTGAGTTCTTTGTAGTTTTCTGAATGTGAAATGGTCACACTAAAGAATTACCGCATTGAGCTGGAACAGTTCCGAAACATGATGTGAAGGTGTGGAGTACACGCATACGAAGTATTGTTTACGATACGGAAAATTGTTACCACCCATCCTAAAGGTTATTTTTATAATTCATTTCCAAGGGAAATTATAATTTCTTTTTTAATTTTCCATTATTTAATTGCAGAGTCATGCAGAAGAATAGAATTTCTGACAACTTTACATTTCATCTTTAAGTTATAAATATTTAAAAATTAGTATGATTAATACTACATGTTCAATTATAGTAGTAGAATAATACAGTAGAGTAAGAGTAAGTTCAATAGTGCCAGTATTTTAGATATTTATTATGACATTACTTGCAGGATGTCACGTAACTTTGATTAGTTATGGGATTTCTGTTAGAAACTATTTTTTACAATCGGTAATTCACTTTTTGTGTATATAATTACGAACGAGAAAATCAATATTTTTCATCACCAGTAGTAATTGAAACATGTCAGCAGGCAATCAGTCAACTTTTTTGCGTGTTACAGTGATGATAATGACATTACAAAAGCCAACGATTATCTCAACAAAGTAATAAATTCTAGAGAGAGAAAAAAACAAGATTTCGCTTTTTAAATAATTTCACCTTTTCAGAGAAACATGGGGAAAAGCATGGTCAGGGGGGATTGTCCAGCAAACAAATGAGCAGTAAAACCGGTACAGATGCAACCACGTGTGTTTTCATTTTTTTCTTCTTACTTCGGAAGACGAAACGAAAGAGAAAATAATAAAAATTCAGGTCAATAGACGTACAATAGGAAGGAGAACGGAAGTTTCTAGATCAACACTCGGTGGAGGTTGCTTTAGTTTATTAGGGAGTGGTTTTCTCTAGCTTACGGCGTAGAAAGAGAAATTTTGTTCTAAAATGATGATTCGGTTTTAGAGTACAAATAATGGGTGGGAATATCGTAATAACGGGTTGGATAGTTCATAGTCTATCATTTTGTTCAATTTCAGCGTGAACAACATCTACACATTGATTTATTAGTCATTATTTTATACCATAAATAGAAATCTCACGCGCTAATTTCAGTCATTACATTTACTTCCTTGCAGGCTGTTGTTTTCCATTCAGTAGGGAAATAAGGTTCATCATCTTCACTCGATATTGATTCATTTACTTTTTTCTATTACCTATTGGTTTACTGAACTACTTTGTTGAGGTTATAAAAATACCATTACGTAACATTGTTATGTAGTATTGCCGTAAAGAATGAATACTTATTTATTCAAGCATTTAACGCCCAAACCGTAACAATTCAAATTATCGCACTTTTTTCTATTTCTTAACTTTTGTTAATTTACAAGAGAAAGTTCTTTTTTCATTTAGAAAGAAAGTGTATAATGCATTTTTTTCGGTTAAAAGTATTAATATTCTTGTGGTAATTCAGTTTAATCTCCACGTTCCAGAAGAATCGCCTTTTGTTGAGATATTGTATAACAAGGAGATTTATTTCCGGACAAATAGTTCGATAATGTATTGTGATGTCAATTTACAACACATCACTTTCACTCCATGTCACTTAATGGGATTTGAAATCTGCCAAAATAAATTCGTGACTACTAGTAATGGTTCTGTAGAGATTACACTATGGGCGTTGGCTATATTTATTACAGAGGATCGCCGTTCGATGAAAATACGTAATACTACTGTAAGTGCATCTACGTGAAGTTAAAATAGACCCTTGCAGCAAAGGTAGAAAGTTGTTACAATTTACACAACTTTATACGAAACGATAGTTGTAATTGAGATTGAAGGTATTCGGTTGCAACATAAAATGCCAGAAGTATCCCCTCATAGCCGACAACGTGATTCTCATGCGATTTGTAGGGAAGCAATCTGAGTAATAAAGTACGTAGAACAGGAGAAAATAACCCATAAAAGTAGAATGTTGTCAGGATGAATATACAATTTCTTTCTCCGAGCATTTCATGGGCATATAACGTATATGTCAAGATAAATCCGTCCATATTGTGTGACGGCATGTTCGAGTTTTCTCCTCGATAACAACCACAAAATTTATTCTATTGCACTATCAACTGTCCGGTGGAATTACCTTTCATTTCTAAATGTTGTTTAATATTTCTGTCTTCAGAAGTATTTCTTATTATTTATGATGGAAATTCTGATTACCGTGTGCTTTTCAATTTGTAAATGTGAAAACAAATGATCTAATTTCAAGAATTAATTCGTTAATCTCCAGTGGAAACTACCTATAGTGCCTTGAGGGACATTTTCTTCCTTTCGAATATCCTACACCTAAGTACCAATTGATTATTAGCAATTGGAAATGATAAATTTCGTTTCTCGTTTCTACTCTTATTTATGCCCTTTCCGAATTTCATTAATTAACTTCTTATAAAAATCTTCTGAGTCTACTAAACTGTATTATAATGGAGAAGTCGTATTACCATTGAAATTGCATTTCCTACCGGCTGAATCTTGGAGGTCAAGGTGAAAGTGAAGGTCGTTTTTCTTGTTGACAATGGAAGTAAAGGGTGTTGGCCAGAGAAATATGAGATTCGCATTTTCTTAATGATTTTAAATTAATTCATTTTGATAGCACTAACTTCATGTGTCGTGTACGTTTAAGGTCAAATTCTTCATGACCTAAGGTTAAAGAGTGATCAGGTAGAAAGAAGACTCGATGAAAAGTTTATTAACCTTTGAAATATTCAGTGACTTCCCAGTCACGACAAATATAATATAATGGTGTTAAAAACTAACTCATTTTCACAATTTAAAGTGAAACTATTGTGGTATTCACGTCACTTTAATTATATTTACTCATTTGTGTAGAGCACGAAATATTGTCCATATATGCTCTTGTAGATGATTTGCCCAAAAATTAGAACACAGTAATTATATGGAAAGTTTACATGCAATTACTTAGTGGCAAATATGGTTGATAGTTTTGTCTTACAAATTAACGTTTTAATTTCTTTCTGTGGGAATTTTGAAGGCGTGAAACTTTTGTATTTAACAACGGAAAAATTTAAAATTTGTTCGTGAAGTACTTTAGAAAACAAAAGGTGTTTATAGCTGTAAGCTATGCTACCTTTGTAATCTTATCATAAATTTGTATTCATGTTGGAAGCCAAAAGCTCTTTATGACTACTTTAGCGGTATTGAGATTACATAATAAGGCTGGAAGGAAAGCTCTACATTTTATTTTGTTTAAACAAAGAACATGGAAATTAAGAGTTACTTAACATTTTACACTTTTGAAATATTATTGATGTGTCGAGATTAATTGCCCTGTTTACTTCAGTAATAAATGAGTAATTACTTTATTTTGTGTCTCTTTCTGTTTTTACAAATTAGAGAATAAATATGTAGTTTGTTTTTAGTAACAAGAAATTTCTTTACTGACAGATTTCCTGACAATCGCAAATTTCATATTTACTATAACCGATTTCATTCGTTATTTTTTTTTTTTTTTTGCACACATAAGATATAATGGGGCTGTATATCATAATTATATTAGAAAATATGAATAGTCATTGTGTTTAAATTTGATGAGCTCAATGGTTCTGGAAGTTCATGTAGAGATAATCTTGTGCGATTTATCCTTATCCAGTCAACTCAACATATATACACCATAGACGTTCCGAATATCACGATGTTTTAATACAAAATTAATGTATTCATTGGAGGATATTTAGGATACCGGAACTAGTGTCAATTGAAAATACCGGTAAGACAATGAGTAGAAAGTCAAAATTAAGTAAAAATTAAACGTCAGAAATATCTTTTCTTTTAATCATTATTACAAAATGAAGTAGGTAGACTACAACTTGTCAACTGAGCACATTGGATTGTACATCGGCTTTGATGAAGTAATCGGTAGTGATTCAGTGATATCTTACTCTTCATTCAACCTCTTAGATCACTGAATGTTTAAGGTTTTGAATCTCAACTGTCAGGTTTGGATCATCGTTGTCAACATTTTCATTTCTTACGGTTTAATAATGAATTTTCAATTAGTCCTATTTTGTACAAATGCCTCTCACCGCTTCACGTTTTGAAAGAATTCAGCGTTACCTTGGATTTCCATATTGTAGCATCATCAAGATAGTATGTATTCTTTAAGTTTTGATGAGGTGCATAATGAATAACAATACTAAAGAAAGATCAGATGTATTTTCTAATGGTTTTTCAATCTATTATACAAAACGTAGGAATATCCTAACCCAAGTTACCGAACACAAAACAAAAAAATGTTCAGAGTCATCGTGAAATTTATCAGCACTAGAAATCCTCAAAAATTAAGAAATATAGAGAAGAATAAAGGCATATCACAATTTTATAGAAAACATTAGTTAAAACTAAATTACCATACAACACACTACAAGATGATACAATTTACTTTTAAATATATTATTTTTAAACTGATGAACTGTAATATAGTTTATTGTAACTTGGATAAATCTTTGTATAAACAAGTAAACAAGAATACTTTTTTTTATTAAAATCCGATAAATTTACTTTAACACATTTATGAAATTAACAAAGAAAAATTGCTCTGTATAGAATGCATATAAATATTAAATACATGTAAGGAAAACTCGTAATTATTAAATTTATTGCAAGCTTTAGGGCTCATAAATTGATATGGTGTAATTAACGCAACAGTAAATCAAAACAATGTAATTTTACGACCTTGAAGTATGCTATGAATTTTCTCAAGATCGATTATTGGAATTACACTTTCGTGCTCTTAATTGTACAGACTGAAAGACATGTTTGTTATATTACTGCCAATATATTTCAATCTGGCAAAACAAAAGCAGCTGTATGAAGGTGAAAGTTCTTGAATCAAGTTTTCACTCTTCCAACTTTCACTAGTACGAGAATGAAATCATCTTTTCAAAACTTGACGAAAAAAGAGAGAAAAATGTCTGCTTTTTTGCATTTTTCTTCCTCTTTGATTCATATACGTACTTTTTTTTTAAAGGCGAACATTCCAAAAGCATAATTTTTTTACCCGTAGAGAGAGATGCTGGAAAGGAACAAAAATCTCTTGTTGGTTTTTTGGGTTGAAGTATCAACTTTATTGATAAAAGTTGAAATTAGAAGCAGCTTGTAGAGGTCTATTGGTAAATACGGGATCGTATATATTGTATAAGGTAGCTTATGAAAGACATTAAAGATATGCATTGCACAAAGTTGAACAGTGGTTAGTATTTGTAATGTTACAGATACCAGAGAGAAATACTATTTTTCAACTAAATATTGTTTATTTCAGCTCGTTGTTGTGGAGGACTATTTTCTGTTGATTAATAAATTAAATCAAACTGGTACTTTCTGATTATCAATTTACAGAGCCTTAAAAATAATATAGTAATGGTGGGAGGAACAGATCCTGTAAGCTGGTATATTGCATATATGTTGCATATCTGTCGATTAAATAAGTTAACTCGACTTTTGTATTGTTTCTTATTGAGTCATGTTTCCATTTGGGTATGGTTTCTTGTTTTTTCTTGAAAAGGAACCCCTTTAAAATGAACCAGTAATACCGAGTTTTCAATTTTAACAGTTAAAGATATAATGCCAGAGGTTATGTTATGCATTATTCATGTACATCTAAAGTATTATACTTAATCTTAGCCTTTTTATCGCTTATTTTCTGCTGCATTTCTCTTTTTAAAAATTATAATTTGTTTCATAAATTTCACAATTTGTATCAGCTAAATTTGGTTTTACAGAC
>JAQIWE010003273.1:0-11991 GCA_034698565.1 Campodea plusiochaeta | reverse complement strand
AAAGGTCTTGTATCCCAAGACCAAGACTGTGCACCCCAAGACCAAGACTCTTGGGTAAGTCTTGGGTTTTGGGTATAAAATAATTATGAAGAAATAAATGTTATTTTTAAGTATATTAGGATGTATATGTTAAATATAGTGTGATGTGAGTGACAAGGAACGAAAAATACGTGACGCGCTTATTTTATTTACGTCTTATTGTATCGTATCCCAAGAACAAGACTAAGGGCCCAAGACCAAGACAAGACTCTTGGGTTAGTCTTGGGTGTAAAAAAACTTATGAATAAATAAATAATGGTTTTAAAGATTGTTTGGATATATAAATTGATTAATTTCATAAGCAGGACGTAATATCAATCAGAAAATTGTAATAATGTTTTAAAAATTGCGTGGATTTCCCAAGAGCCAAGAGTCTTGTACAAGACCAAGACTTCCTCAAAAAAAGTCTTGGTCTTGGTTTCAGAAACACTAGTTAGTTCAGATATTTTGTATATTTTATCTTCCTGAACAATAGGTTTTCTTTTTAAAATATCGTAAAAAACTGAAATTCATTTGTTGTAAATATATAGCTTTATTTGATACTTAATTCAACTGCTTAATGTAAAAAATAATTGAAGGTTAATTTACTTTTAGATTATTTATTAATTCATTAAGAAATTTTCAGCAATCCATATTTTTATCCAACATTAGTAAAATATTAAAAATTATTCTAGCGCAACTGTGCTGTGCTTTAGTTAATTTTTCCCAAGTATTTTTACGATAATAATTATGTATAATTCCATATTAGGAACATTGTCAGACTCTACAGAAAGTGATAAAGATCATTATTACTATTTAATTCAAAATGAAATTTGGCAAATCTCGCACTGTTAATTTAAATTTAAATATCCAATGTTATTAAGATAAATATATAGATGGAAACTTCTTCTTGGTTCATTCATATTGGGGGTAGTTGTAATAAAGGGGTTTTGAATCCAAATACTCTTCTTCAAAAAATGCAATATATTTAAGTACCTATCCGTGGTACCGTCATCAGGCAAATAAATTTACAAAAATGTTATTAGGATAAAGATCAAATTTTAACACATTACTGGTAATGCATTCTCTTGCTTCAAAGATTATAAACTGTAAAAATTCCTGAATTTATGTTATTTTTAATTAATAAATTCTTTTCTTTTCCATCCCCAGAGGTAATTGGTGCTCTGACTTCCGTTCTTTTAATCTGGGTTGTGACTGGAGTGTTAGTGTATATGGCTATTGAGAGAATTATTTATAAAACATACGAAGTAGATGCAGTTATTATGCTAATCACTTCAGGAGCAGGAGTTGGAGTTAATATTCTGTAAGTAGTTCGTTTATTCTTATTATCCTCTTCAAATTTCGAAAAAATTCCTTTATATAATTTTTTTTTTAATTGGTTATTTGTGAGTTTTATTTAATTTGTAATGAGATTTGGAATAGTTTCTGAATTTATTATTTTTAAGTTACTAAGTTAGTTATCAAATACAGAAATAAAATGTAAAATCCAAATTAGAAATAATGATGTATGCTTTGAAAATACTGAACATCGCAATTAAATTTCATTCGCTCTCATATTATATCTGCTTGTTCAATAAAAACTCATCTTTGATTTCGTGAAGACGTTTTCTCTTGAAACTGTAGGCTATAAACATCACAATTATTATCAGTTACTTGGAAATTCAGTACTACGACCTTCATTTTTTAATTTAGTAATATTACAAGTGGCATTCTCCTCCCTCCGTAAATAATATTTTATTTTATTAGATGCTCCCCAGATATAGGAAACATTTAATAGATGTAAATTACAGAAAAAAAATTGTTCTACCTTAACTAATTTTCATGTACTGTGACACCGTTTCCATGATTTTATAAATTCTTAGACAAAGAGATCCATGATATCAGGTCTCATTTTTGGCAACTCCAAAAAATTAGAAATCCAAAACATTTCTAGCCCAAATCTCTTATTCCAGAATGGGTTGTACCTTACACCAACACGGCCATAGCCACGGGGGCGGTGGTGGTGGTCACGGCCACAGCCACGGTACTGGTGCCACAGCTAACGGCCACACACACGGCGCAACAGATAACTCGAGTCACCACGAAGTAGAAATGACAGAAGAACAGAAACACCGTCAGAATATTAACGTTAGAGCTGCTTTCATCCATGTTATTGGTGATTTCATTCAGAGTTTAGGAGTTTTCATCGCTGCTTTGATTATTTATTTCAAACCGGAGTGGGGAATTGTTGATCCTATTTGCACTTTCATGTTTTCGGTGCTTGTTCTGATAACGACGTTCGCAATTATGAAGGATACTTTAACTGTACTTATGGAAGGTGAGAATTTAAAGTGCTGGTTATTTATCATCGTTAGAATTAGTTTTATCTGTTCATGTAGTTTTGTTATTTCAGATTTGGTATATTAGAATTTTTGGAAAATTTCCATTTTCACGTAACAGAGTAGAAAAAATTCTCCTCGTAAAATCTGTTGAGCAAAAAATATCTCACGTACAATTTAACTAGTTTTTTTCTGCTCATTAATTTCCACTTTCCAATAATAATAGATATTTTCTACAAAACTTAAAGGGTTACCTGCAGCTAAATTGACTTTTCTAATATTATAACATAATATTAGTCTTCTTGATATAAATAACACATATTATTTTTCTTACCTCCCAAAAATCACCGGTTGTGAGGATATTCACCTTAGAAAATACAAGAAAATCAGCTGTAAGGTAGCGGAGCAGGCGTGGCACAAAACAAGACAACTGCTGATATATGAATAAAATGATTAATTTGTATTATTTTTAAGTTTGTTTTGCTACTACTTACTAGATATGTGTTCTGAAACTTCTGATATGTGTTTTCAGCGAATAATTTGCATATTTTCGAATTCATTATCTGCAGGTAACCCTTTAAATTCATCTTCCGAGAACAAAGTATTAGTGGTGAACAATATTTATTCAGAACCTCCTATTTGTATTACATTTGTTCTTGAATTCAATTCTTTTATACAGTTATGCAAATTGGATAAATATTGATAGAAACTATTATACAAGTAACTTTTCACTTGGAAGTTCTTTGGGTTCATTGCAACCATACAGAATGGATATGGTATAACAACGAACAGGCTGTTATAACGAGAGACAAAACAGATGTCTCTATTTCATGATAGATAATTATAAATCCCAAAAACATTATTAACAATTAATGACATTAATTTTTGGAGAATATGAGCTGTTCTATTAAATTGGTAAGAGAGTTGCTTTGCTAACGTCGCACCAAAATCGACCCATAATATGAGTGGAATACAGGTGCGAGGGCGTAGGATGTCTGATGAGACCTGGTAGGTCGAAACCGCTGTTTTGCCGCGGTCACATGCCTGCCTATTCCTTACCATCTGATGGTCAAAACAGTCTCCCGTTTGTGGGTATCAAGGGAACTAAACCACCTACTGTTTAGCCTAAATTCCTCTAATATTCAGTGTAGTATTTCCATTTGATATTTCCATTAATCATGTGAGATTTGTCAGTCTTTGACTCTCTTACCAATTTAATCCCAAAAACATCTCAACTATGCATATTTCAACTTTTATTAAAACAAGTCTATAACTTTTGTAATATACTCGTACCATTTCAAATATTGAGTTTTTTTTATTAATTTTTCCCTTCATTTTAGGTATACCAAAAGGAATAAACTTCAACGATGTCCAGAACACATTCTTACAGATTGATGGAATAGTGAAAGTTCACAATTTAAGAATATGGGCTCTCAGCATGGATAAAACAGCACTTGCAGCACATTTAGCTATAAGTAAGGACAAACACACAAATTATTTTTTTTACTTAAAAAAACGATATCATTCAACTTCCATAATCTTCCTTAAAATATCCTGTTGCTTAACTTTAACATAGAAAATTTTTAAACGATGAAAAAAAATACATTTTCTGAATTAGATGGAAACTACTGCATATTATAATACCAATAAATGTATTTCAGGGAAAATGACATAATTATTGTCGTTTGACGTCTTTGGTGGACTTCAATCTCAGAAAGTGAAAGAGAATTGTGAAATAAAATCTGCCTTAGAGTTCTTTTCGTAATTTATTTCTACCGACCCGGGTTTCAAATTTAACAAATTCATCAGGGTCATCTACAACAAATAGAAAAACACAAATTATAATCCATACATCAATATAATCAATATAAAAACTGACATGCAAAAATTTTGAAATCCAACTGTTATGAAACACAACTATATCTTAAAAGAATACGTTAGTGAATGAGGTTTAAAATACATAAAACAGTAAAATCGAAGTAAAATTTATCCTGTAACTGATTGAGTATATAATAAAACATTTTCAAGCAGCACTACACATTCTACGAAGGATTCTCTTTCATTTTCTATACGAGACCATCAAAAATGTCAAATGTTGATTCTCAGTATGCAGGTTTCCGGTAGTTGCGATATTGTCTATTTAAAACCAAATATAATTTTATTATTTCAACCAGTTCTTCACGAGTTTCTTGTTACCTTCGACACATTAATTCTCAAAATAATAATTTATTTCCCATTATTGTAAAGTTAATCGGCATTGGCTGATAGGAATTTGCGATAGCATTGTGGAACTCCTGCATTTATTATAAAAAGTCATATAAAAAAGCTGGATACTAATTATTTTTTCTTTTCTTTTCAGAACCAGGAGTGAGTACGCAGACAATACTTGCAGAGGCATCGAAAAATATTCGTATGAAGTACGACTTCTTCGAAATGACATTACAAATAGAAGACTTTCAAGATCAAATGGAAGACTGCACACAATGTCAATGTCCTAAAGATTAATATTATTATCTTTTATTATTATAATTATAACAAGTTTGTAAGATTTATTTTGTACGGATGATCATTTGTAATATAAATAATACTTTGTATTATTGCTCATAATTATATTATAGTCAGCAATATGTGTATGTCCTAAACGGCGTGAATGCCTTATATTTGTACAGAAGATGCATTTTAAATATAATAAACATTTGGTTACAAACTTTTCATAAGAAACTATTACTAAAAATATCGTTTGCGTTTACCTAAAGCTAAAATCATTACTATTTCGATCAGTTAGTGAAGTAAAAGAATAATTCGAAAGAATATAAAATGACCCAAGACTAGAGATAAATACCAAATATAGATGTTAAAATGAAATGTAAAATGTTTATATGAATTTTAAAGCTCTCTTCAGGATGACTATATACTATGAAACATTCACAATAAGAGGATAATCTCAGCCTCAAAACCTTGATCATAGTGAGTAGCAACAGTACTTCACTGCACTTCCATGATTTATATGATAGATTGAGGATTGAGTTGATCTACAATCAACAGCTACATGTATATTGTTCACACTTGTTTTCTCCTGCTCTACTTGCTTTGAAAATTCTGTATTTTAGAGTTGAATGGAGTGACGTAGTAAAAATACAGCATTTCCAGCAATAAACTTGGTGAAAATCCGTGTTCAAAAGCGATGTTGAAGATCGAGTTAGAGAAGTAAAAATGGGAAAACGGGCAAAATTATATCTTACATCAAGTTGGCTGTAAAATACTATCGCATATATAACATTTCGGTAATGTTATTCGGAGTTCTTGATTTTTTGAGGACATGCTCTGTCCCATCCGCGGGATTTTCGTTCAATTTTTTAGACAAAATATGATTAAGAAGATAATTAGAATGAGAAATCAGGCGAGTGTCTTGGTTACCAATGCAACTTTTCACTTTGTTTCCCCATACAAATCAAAAACTTGGAGCTGGACCGAGGATTCCAACTCTTTGTCCTTTGCAACGAGTACTGTAATGACTTTTATGAAGAGAATATAAAGTGGAAGTGCACATATTGTTAGAGTGACGCTGCAATAGTACCTCACTAGTTTCTATATAATTGTTACTAAGCCAACTATATACATTTACATCAGCAAAATTATAACATAATTACTATTTTACTTCTTTACGGTTGACAGCAATACCTTCAACAACTATATGACTTCAGAATTCTCTGTTTAGCACTGCCCAACTAGAATAAAGATACGTAAAATATTTATTAAATTTTTAAAACTATTAATATAGAAATACGGGTGAAACATTACACTTCCTTTAGACTTTTGTGGATCTTGTCAACATTATTAATGTTATTAATATACATTTCAAACTGTCTGTATTGACAATAATAAACATTAACTCTTCACTGTGGCATTTATCAGGGCAAAAATAAAAGTTATTGTCGAGTAAACACACAAAATTATCTCATCTTAGTTAACATTGAATTATTATGTTTAGACGTTATTTATTCCACATTTCACAAAGAAATTTCTTTATCGCTATCAATATGAATTCCCTGTATGCTGTATTATGAGAAAAAATTTAAATAAGTGGTTGACAATCGTACTATGGATTAGGGAATTTGGAAATAATTTGGTATTTCCGAAGACTTTATATAGTAATAAATCCATCCGTGCAGTTATATTTAATAACACATTCTAATCGTAAAGTGGTATTATGAGAACTGTAAATGAAACAAACATAAAAATATATGCTAAGAACATTTATTTTACAACAAAATGTCCTTTTTAAAAGCAAATAATCATATAAATAAAATGATAATTGAACAACAAAAATATGTTCCTGTATAAAACTATATTACAATCATGTACTGTGCTGGACGGGTGATTTCCTATTTACAATATTATTATTCTGGATTTATTCTGATTCTTTAATGGCATCTTCTAGTGCAATAACAAACCGATAGGCGTGCTCGAAGGAATTGTACAATGGAACAGTAGCGATACGGATGATACCTGGTGGACGGACATCACACTGAAAAGAGAAATAATAATAAAAATTAATAATTATTAAAAAAGGTACAAGAGTAAAAAAAAATATCACTCTACTTGTCTTTTTTTTTCGTGTACCTAACAATATTCTATTAATGTGACAATTATGCAAAATAGAAAACATTAAAACTGCAATCCTTCTGAGATTTTTGCAAGCACTTATTGAGAAACACAACCAAATAGTTTAAGGACGTTATTTCGGCTTTATTGATAAAAAAGACTCTACCGATTGTACAATAAAAATTTTGAAAAAAAAAATCCAAAATTTAAGATGTTAAATCTTTGTTCATTTTCTATAAATTATAGGTTTATAAGAAATAGTTAATGATCTAATGGTTTTTGTTCAGAAATAAATTCATTATTGTTTTTTAATAGTGTCTAATTAGTAGACAGCTTTGTGTCACCACATTTTCACGAACTGAAATGTATCTAATTAGCAAGTATATCAGACAGTTTTTTTAGCATTTGAGATTAATGAGTTTTGAAGGACTGATAAAACGAGCACATGTTGTGAACTCTGAACTGATGATTCTATAAAGCATTTTGTTTTGCTTTTGCTCTTCTTATAATCTTGCTATCGCTTTTTAGTTTTTACTTCTATAAAGATTGCTTTATAATATAATTAATAAGAGTAGAACTGGAAATTCTTATAAAAATAAAAGAACAAAATATTGATGGTAATGATGAAAGTAAGTTACAAAGGAGAGGCAAAATTAAAATGGTTTGTTCAAATAAAATAAATTTTACAATAATTATAATCTCCAACAGCTGTTATGAAATAATATTGTTCTATAACTGAATTACAATTTTTGTATCAGTAACAATAAGGAAATGTTTAGGATGGAGTCAAAATCATATAGCAAATTAATTCAATTTCCATTCAATTATGTAACTCCTGAGCGTGGTTAAAAGATAAAGGAATATATTACAAATTTCTATGATTCTGTTCTCAAAATGGTTGGCATCAGAAAAGATTTCTTTAGTTATCAATTAATTATTTTATCTAAAATGTATTGATTTTCAGGATCACATTCAATTATTTACAACTGAACTGTTATGATTATTTGTGATTATATTGGAACCCCATTTGTATGTGTGCTATACGGCCTTAAACAAATAAACAGAATTGAATTGCATAACTATATACCGATGAGAGAAATTTAGACGAAATCTGGTTAATGAAATACGAGGTAAACTTTGAATAGGCAATTGTCAGACGGAACAATGCTCCTAACATTGATTTTGAGCCACTGAAGCAGTAGAAGCACAGACAGGGTCACTCCATATTCGTGATTTGGCTGTAGTCATGATCATTCCAGCGAATTTACAAGTACAATAAAAATACGAATTACTTCCTAAATGATGTGCTTTAACTTTTGCTTTTCCCTGTCTGAAATCATGGTTGTGATTTATGAAGCACTGATTTAAACTTTATCTCCTACATTCCCTGCTGTTGAGAACATTACTAAAGGATAAGGATAATTACTAAGGATGTTACTAAAGGATACATGTCAAAAACCCTCTACTTATTGACTCTCCCTCGCAATACGGAAAATCTCCTATTGCATTTTCTGTAATAGGGTTTATCCCGTAGAAAATGATGAAATAAATGAAATAGATAAATGAAATGAAATACACTTACAACGACTCCTCTTCTTTCTAATTGTCTATGTAATTTATCCACATTTCCACCATAAGATAATGTCAGTTGAGCTCCACGTTGATCTGGATCACGTGGTGTGATTATGTCAATACGACCAGCTGGAAAGTGGGACTCGATCAGAAGCTCCATATAACCAGTTAGTAAACGTTGCTTAGCTCGAAGCTCTTCCATCGTTGTTTGCTCGAAAACCTAAAAGATGGGAAATTTTAAATTATTGTAACTTTTATTATGACTTATAGTATTTCATTGATTGCTTTTTCTTAGAAATATTTTTCAGTATCATAGCAAAAACTAAAGACTTGAAGATTGGTCTTTTTATGGTGTTGCTATCCCCAATAAAATTTAATCAAAAGTTATTGCTGCTGGAAATCAAGGGGTTTTTCAGATTTCATTAGCGAAATTTGACAATAATGATTAGTACGTAAATTTTCATGATGATGTACTGGACGTTAATATTTGACGTAAGAAGATATAATAGAAATAATATCTTTAGACCATTCCAGCAACAATCTAATCTGCTCATCTAATCAACTCAACCTAATCAACTCTTCAAATCTAAATCAACAATCAATCAAAAATCAAATCTCTAAATCAACAATCTGCTGGAATGGTCTAAAGATATTATTTCTATTATATCTTCTTACGTCAAATTTGGCAGTGACATTATTTATTACAAAAGTGTTAACTATAAGACAAATAATAATTTTGTACGAAAGCAATAACCAGTACATAACTTAATACTTTGTGTGGCATAAATCTAAATATTATACTCTATGTAATTGCCTGACAATATTGATATTCTTCTATGAATAGAGAATTGTAGAAGACCTTAATTTTAAATTCCAGAAAGTCAAATTATATAAAACAAGAAGCATAAACACATCAACAATAATTATCCAGATGTTTTGTTTCTCACTATTTTATTCTGACAACAATTACAATTCTTAAGGTTTTCAAACAAGGAACAACGATCACTATGCGCTCTTCTTATAATTGTGTTATTAACTCATAATATCAGCTCAAAAACATTAATAAATATAACAATAATTACTCACACATTAATTCCATTGTTGAATAAGCTCAATATTTTTAACTAAAAGTTATCTTCCAATATTTTTATTGTTCCTATTAAACTTCCAACAACTTTTTCCAATTTCTACCAGCCGATCACCATTCTTATTATCCTTTGCACTTGAATTATATTCCACTTTTAACCTTGGGTGATGTTACATTGGATTTTAAAACTTTTACAAAACTAAATTGAAGATGTGACGTTACTAATGGACACCTGATATCAATTTAACAGCACAAGTAGACACCTTTATGATATATTGTCAGCAGCAGTAATACCTTGTATGTGCATCATTTTGTCAACTAGAATGAAAGTATTAAAGTAATAGCGGAGTTCTACAGTCTATTAAACCTATTATGTGAAAAAAATATCTGATAGAGAAGAAACAGTGATTTGTTGCACATAAGAGTTATTTTATTATTGAAAACAGCAGCTGCTTGTGACTACTATTGACGATTTGGCACATAATATCTTTTGTATGCAGAAAATATCTCTTATGTGCAGAAAAATTGTAAAAAGGAACCTTTTTATGTGTAATATTTTAGTGAATAAAAATGTAATTTTGAGATGGCTGGATGTTAAAAAAAGTTAAATTATTAATTAAACACTTCGGAGGTACCAGTAAGTCTACATGTAATAAACTTTGAATTTAAAGTTAATAAAACCATCATTTTTTTCCTCTTTATAAAAATTGAGACAAAAATTCACATTATAAGATGTATTATTACCATGTAACAATACATTGTTGAAGGTGAAAAATGGAGTATAACTCAAGTGAAATAGACAATACGTTGTAATAAGTACTATGACATACCCACCGTAATTTACTAACCCCCCATGTGTGGAATGAGATTCATATCATCTTGCAAACATCAAAGCCGTATGCATTTATAATGAAGCATTTAGAATGATGCATTTAACTGTGCACTTCAATAATAAACTGTGTGATGGTGGTGTATGATAATATGTTTAATACAATCTGGGCTGTGATGGGTTTCATGTATCGTAAACTGTCGGTTGGATCAGGTTAGGTTACAATAATGAGGTTAGGACCTTTATTTTGTTTTTATTTAATCATTTGGTTTTTTTCTCAAAGAAAACCTTTTTTTATTTAAATGGAGAGGAAAAAAAATTGACAATTGATGCAAACATTGTCAAGTTTTAAATTACTTAGCATTACGGTAATTGTAATAGAATTATTTTTATAGTGATAGAAATGAAAAGCCGAATTCCGTAATAAGCCCTCTGTATATTATAGGACATTACCTAACATGTTTCAAATTGAACAATTCATCATCAGGGGTACATATAACTGCAATTAGGTGTTATTATTTTAAATACAGAACAGCAAGCCAAGTACGCTTAAGATTTTGTAACATAGAAAAAATGGTCTGAAATAGGCAGTTTCTAGTATAATTTTTCAAAATATTCCTCACTCGCGACAGCTATATAATGGCGTTCGTGAATCTCTGAAAGCCTTTTATTCTCTGGAATCGCCCTTTGAAAATAAAAAAAAACTCTAAGTTTGATCTTGCAACTCAATCCAAAAAGGAGTTCCTGCTCAATAAGAAATAAATTTCTGCATTTTTTTTCTTCCAAAATAACGGAACAAAAGTAGATAATAAATCTAAGCAAAAATGGAAATTAATATTTCTATATATAAACATTTTATTTATAATAAAATCCTTAAAGTTACACAAAAACAACAAAATTAATTACTGACAATCTCACTTTGCAATTTATAAAAAACAACATCAGTATCGAAATAAAATTGATTTGACGTTGCATTCACACAATAGGGAACATTTAACAGTAACGGTAAGGTATGAAAACAATTTGACGAACTAAAATCTTGAAAACCGACTCCGATTAAATTTCGTCCGACATCATAACTAAAATGTCCTTTATATACATTTGTCCAAAGTTTTATATGTCCATAATAAGAAATATTTGACTCGTTCGAGCAAACACTGAAGTTTCCAGCGATATAGTAAGATTCCCGGCCGTTGTTGTATAAAACGTAGAGTTTTCTTGATAAGGTAAGACCAAGTTGTATAGATACATTGCTGGGCGTTTCTGAAATAAAAATGAAACATTCAAAATTAATGATTGTTATACCGATGATACAAAAAATGCAGGGTGTAGCAGTTGAAATGAAATAGGAAAATCATGTCTTTTACCTATTTACAATTTTGATGTAATCCCCCAAAGTGAGAGATCATGGCAGTTAATTTCCACCTCGTCTACCAAATATCTCATTTGTTTTGGTAAAAATGCACTTTAGCGACTTTGGGTTTTTGAGACCTTGACCTCCCAGACTGGAGATTGACCTATCTGAGGATAGAGATTGACCT
>JAQIWE010003272.1:0-11991 GCA_034698565.1 Campodea plusiochaeta | reverse complement strand
TCTAATGTTTAACACGTACAGTATTGAATGCTCTGTAAATATTATTATTCAGCATGTGAATAAATCAACGTTTGGATGTTACAAAACGTGTCTACATTCATCAGCATCTACAGTACCCGTAAGATACCACAAACATACTTACTGCATTGTGACACCTAACGTCATTAGTCCACGTATGTTTGATACCTCCTAAATTTCTGGGTAACACCGAAGGATCAATTTCTCTCAATAGATCCTGAACCCAATCAGTTCGATTTGACGAATACACATGGATTTTCGAACGAGTTTTCTCATTCAAAAATGGCCGAGTAACATTAAATAGTAGTTGAAAACATTTTGGAGCTGTAGAAAGATTGGAAATATTAATTAACATATTTATATGTTATGTATGTAATAATTATACTATTTATGATGTATGTGGCTTTCATCAGTTCTGGGTAGTTGGCTTCAATTATTTGAGTTTGTTGGGCAGTGTCTTCTAAAACTGAAAAGGAAAGAATGTGGTATAAAACTTAATATTATACCTCAGTTCTTGTAGTAAATCTTTATTTTGCAGAAAATCTTGTGATTTGGTAGTTTGATACTTCCCTGGAATGTCACTCACAGTCATGTCAGCATAAAGAAATAAATTAAAATTTAGAAAATGGGGAAAGAAAGGAAAATATGTAAATTTTTGCAATAAGTTGCTTTGAAAGAGTTCAAGAATAACTGATTTAGTAATTTGCAAAACTACTTACAAAATTAAACTTAATTATCTCGATTTTACTGCAATGACAGTAAAAATACTACAAAACTGTGAATCTTCCATGGAGATAATTTTGATCAGACTGTAACTTCATAGATTTTTTTCTGTCTCTGTCCTCTGCTTTCAATGCAGATCTCTTATAGATAACCAAAGAAATTACTTACATTTTGAATATGTGAGATGTTTAGCAGTGAATCCGTGAAAGTCATATATAATTACATGTTGGTAAATATATTTGTTGAGTTTCATGGTTTGTTCTTCCATTAATTTCTTACTCTTTTCCAAAAATCTTACAATATATAACAAGTAATCGTCGCTCTCAATGTACTCATTCAATCCAAAGAAATTACAACGACCATATGGTATCAGCCAAACTGAAAGAAGTTGCAAAGATATAACTTTGTTGTTCACTGGGAATAATACTTTCTTAGCGAAAATAATACATTTAAAGATATTACAAATCCCTTACCTCCAAAGGGATAATAAATTAGTCTTCATTGTAATTAACGTTTATTGCAATTTCCTTTTCAGTGAGAATGTAATATCGTGGAGAAAAATATATCAAAAAGACACTATAAGCAACTTAATTTGAATAATTTGAAACACGTATACAGAGTCCCCCCCCCCCCCCTTCCAAATAAACGGTACCACTAGATAAAGTGCAATAAACTGACTGAAAGATAATCTTGTTCTCCTTCTTAAAATATATGGTTTTATGACAAACCATGCCGTATTACGGCCGTAAAACTAAAAAATGTGAAAAAATAAAGTTGCTAATACCAGGAAATTAAAAAAAAAATGTCTTCATTTTTTTTGTAAAGGTAGAAAGTAAGGAGAAAAAACATTTTTAGGAATGTATGATTCAGTCTTTCTTTTTGGTTAATAATAATGGTCTGTAATTCGTCGTATCACCATTTTTAACGGTTTCCAAAATGTAATCTACCTGAAAATGGAATGTGGTGTTTTAGGTAGAGAACATTCGAAGTGGTGTTTTGGGTAGTGAAAAACTATTTTGAAATTCTGAGGCATATTGCACTTTATCATTGAAATAAAGATCAAATTAAGATACCATTCAAAAATAATTTTTAACCAGGGTGGTACTGTTTTACAGAAAAATTACGAAACTTTTAATGTAGACTGTTGACAACTTTTATTTTTGACACTTTTTAGTTATAAGACCGTAGCGGCCGTAATACGGTTCCGATTAATATATAACCATAATTATCAGAAACAGAACAACATTCTCTTTAAATTAGTTTTTATTTCAAAATTATAGCTTCATTATTGCAGTTCATAAAGTGGTACCGTTTTTTTTTTTGTCACCCTGTATATTCCAGACTTCTATTGGAAATATAGTTTTAATAACGGGGAGAGTTGCTGCTGTAAAACTTAAAATATTCTAAAAGATTTTGTTGAACCTTTGAATAAAACAGCAATATAAAATTTATAGATCTACAAAAATATTTGGCATGTTTCTGTCACTTGCTCGGTCAGATCGGTGGTGTAACTTGCTCCACCGATCTGACCGATCAAGTGGCAGAAACATGCCAACAAAAATCTTGTGATTGGTGGAAAAGGTACAAAACCTAAAGATAATTATAAATTTATAATGCATTATCAGTGCTTACCAGGGCATCCTTCTTTGTCATTGCCAAGATAATTTATTGTGAAATATCTCTCCAGAACCTCTGGGGCTTCCCATTTATCTATTTCATCAACGTTAAATTCTTCACGCCATTTTAGAGACTGGAAAATAAGTAAATCGTTCTTAGAAAATGTACGTTAAATTAATTTTGAAGTTATTGAAATAATGTCTCACCATTCTAACCATTTTCTCTGCTTTGTCGATGTCGAAATCTCGAGCTAGGGAAAATAAAGGTGTAGATTTAATTACGCTGTATTCTGTTATATACATTAAACTGAATTCTATAAATTATTTTAAACAGCTATTAATTTAATTTCATAATTTTAATATTTCTACAAAATATTCATTAATTATTATACTGGTGATAGGCCTATGCATTTGTCATCAAATTTTTCTTGTTTTCGGAGCTTTGTGGGAAAAATATTTCGCACTTTCAAATAAAATGAATTCAGTGAATTGTCAGAAACGGAAAATAATGGAAATAACATTTATATTTACAAAAGAAAAAGTCTATTTCTTTGTAAATGATGTTAATATTTTGTTGAAGTTACTATAATTATGTAACCGTATAGGTCACTCGAATAATGGAAGAAACTTTATTCGAGATTCGTGTAATTTTAATAGTTCCATCTTCCATGTCTCCGAAATATTAGCAATATGCTACTGATGAAAATTACATAATGAAAATTACATAACTGGCGCAATTTATCGCTGCAGCAGAGGGAAAACTAATATTGTCAAAGTCAGGGGTAGGTATTCGAAAAATAAAGATTCCGATTACCGGAGTTTGGTAAATTTTGGATTCCTATTCTGATTATAATACTAAAACTATATGAATTCCAATATATTCATATTTTGATCGAATTTCTAATACCACCAAGAATTTCTTTTTCGAATTCCGATTCTAATACCTATACATTTAAAAAAAAATCCTATATTTTTCTATTAATCCGTTTTTAGATGCGACCTGCAGCGAAGGTCAGAAAGCATCTATTGTGCTCGGTATGTCCGTCCGTCCGTTTGTCTGTCCGTCGCGAGAAATCAGCTCCTAAAAGGCTAGAGATGAGTATAGAGAAATATATAGAAATATTCTCAGAAAAAATAATCCAGTTCACATTTTCGAGTCGATCGATCGAATTTTGACGAATCTTGAGTCAATAAATCTGATAACGGCACGAGATAGGTATAGGAACTACATATTTATTCGAAAGGCGATTTTATCCTGCTTCCAAAAACGGTTAATTTTAAAATTCGACCGAAATTCGACGAATATTAAATCGGTCAATATTTCACGAATGCCGAGTCAATATAACCATCAGTAACAGCCATATCTGTATGTATAGGAAAGTATATAGTAAAAGTTCTCAGTAATATATATAATTATCATGCCACATATTAATTTTTGAGTCGAACTATCTAAATTTGACGAATATCGAATCGATAACATTCCGATAACTGTTAGAGACGGGTATAGCAAACTATAATTCGAAAGACAATTTATTCTGAATCTAAATAAGTGTCAATTTTATGTTCCGTTTTAAAAAAATACTTTCATAAAAGTGCTGTTCTATATATATGGTCGCATCTTTATTAACGCTAACAGCGTTTAATTCTACTTGTTTGTATTGGGAAGGAAGGAAAATAATTATGTAACTAATGTTTGTGTAGAAGGGTTCCTGTAGAATTCAGCGCCAGATTAAAAAAAATCAAGGGAATAAAACTGATAATATAAGTTATTGCAGAAAATGTAATTTTTATATTTTATTTCCGAATTTGTTTTTTCCACTTACTTTATGCAATATATTGTCAATTCAATTATTGATTTAGAACCATTAAAATACATTTTATGAACTGAAAAATATATCACATTAAGTTAGTTATTGAAAATTATGGATGATCACTCACAGCTATCTTTATTTTTTCTGTCTTTATAACTCATTAAAATGGTACAAATTCTGCAATGTTTTCTCCCGCTACATTTCGTTGCAGCTTTTTCCCACACTCAGCCTCTTTCAAACGAACTATAGTTTTTTTTCTCTTATTTCAGCTTATTTATAAATTTCCGGAATGAACTGTGATTATGTTCTTTTAAGCTACTAAAACTGTTGCACCACCCGTCTGCAAGTCAGTTTTTGAAAGGTAAATAATACTACAGAATAATGTGTTGACACATCGGAGTTCTTCAAACTGCACATAACATTACTTAAAGAAATAATATTTCTAAACATTTATTTTTTGTCTATTGTCATTTCTTATTTTAGCGCTGAATTGTGCTACGCTGAATTTTACAGTCGCTGAATTTTCGGCGTTGACTTCTACGGATAGTCGGATACCGTGTTGAAGTACTAGGTTAGTGAAGCACCATCATGGTTGGCTCGAGAGAAGAAATTTTTTGAATGTTTGAAGTAAAAACTACTCAAATTACGGTCATTTATCGAAATATTAGGGAAGACATGTCACTGAAAAATATGAATTAATTAGAATTAGAAAAATATGGAATTCGGTTTAAAATACTTCAACAATAAAAATTCTAATTCCGATTAAAATACTTGACTTTGACCCAATTCCGATTCGGACAATAAAAATCCAGATTAAATTCCGATTCCAATACCCATCCCTGGACATAGCCCTAAAAAAATCTAATAACTCTTCACTCTTGTTGTATTTGTCATAATTATATTATTTTACTCCAATAGTGAAATTATGAATCTGTATAAGTTTGTGAGCAATATTACTTACCGATAAGCCACAATACAAGGAATGTATCACCATGTTGTTGTTTTATGCAATCGGACACTGCTACACGAAACTAAAATTAAAAGAAATTAAATATACCATACAATAATATTGATAAAAAAACGTATTGTGTAGGGTGCAGAGATGAATCGGGTCACCTGGAACTTGGTCGGAGTCTCGGATTCAGAACCGATGGTGACCCAAGCACCCATTGAATATCATTAATCGTATATTTATTACGAACAATTTTGTTAAAATTGTATGCTGATTGTCACTATAAACTTTATATTTTATAACATATTTAACATTTTTAGTATATTATAGCATTATTTATTTTGAAGTTGATTGCAAAATTTAGGCTCACATTTAATATCAAATTTTAAGTCATACGAAAATTAAACAATTCTAATTTTTTGTTTATAAGTTAATCATTAGTTATCTAATTTTGTAAGTGATTAAAAAAATGTTTTTGTGTGACTAAAATATAATTAATCAAAGTTTTAAATTGATTTTGAGACAAATTGGGTCACTTTTCAGTTTCGGATCAACATTTCGAACCAGATTCATCTCTGATATGTGGCTAGAAAGTAATTCATACTTTGAACATTTATAAAAACTATTTCGATTAAGACATATACGATTTTTGATGCCATTATGAAAAATATGTGATCGAAGTATTACATTTGTATCTTTAAAATTAAATTTTGAAGACAACATTTGGTGTATAAATCGGCGGACGCTTTTTATACATTATTTTAACGTTATACAACTATTTCAGAAATCCTTCTGAGTTCCAGTGTTATACGCAAAAAATTGTGATGAATACCGCCTTGATTGCCATAATAATAATGAGATCATGTTCTTGCCAAGTAATTTGTTATTTTAAATTATATTTAAATTTGTTGCGCAAACCAAGAATAAGTAATTTTAATCGCTCTCTGCCAAAACTTATTTTTTAAATACGAACCTTATTTAAAATGCTAACTTGTTCGTTGGACAATTTTTCTAAAATATCCATTCTTCGAACGAAAGCACTCACTATTTGCCAAATTCATCGGTAAAGGAAAAATATTTTCTGTTTTAAAATATGTTAATGTTATACTTTAAAATAATTTCCTTAATTGTATAGCATAATTTGTGATTGTGAAATGATTTCGACACATTAAAAAGTGTTGATGTGATTAAAATGTAATCAGTGAAATTACGCACAAGATTGTACTTACACTCTAAAAGTGATTATTGCGTAAGTATATATTTAAGTCACATTTTTATGCAGAAATTACCTTTCTCTTATTGTTGTTTTTAAATCGGCTCAGCTATTAAGATATAGTGCTTGATACATTTATCAAGCACTATATATGTTATAGTGAAGCCGAGCGATGGATAGAAAATTTCTTTAACAATGTTGTAAAAAAAAGAAAGAAAATACAATCTTTTTTTATCTAACGGCATTCCCATTTGCGGTTTGAAATTATGTCTAATAAAGGATATTTTTATTGTTTATATCTCGTTTTTAACTACATAGCATAACATACTGATAAAACGAATTAATTTTATACATCAAATCAAAGTACTAGAATATAATAACTTCAAATGACAAAATATATGCGGTTTAAAACGTACCTATTTTGATACGTGAATCAACTTCGATACAATAATATTTATTATAACTTATAAACTATATATGAACATTTTGGAATCTTTTATATATCGAAGAATGAAAAAGATTCCGTGTTCAATATTATACTTCAGACAATAACTTGCTGTTAGTCTGTTATTGATGTGCTGTTTATATATGGTTTTCATATAGAACATAGACATTGATTTGGAATACTCCGTAGAATTAATATTTTCATCCGAATGACGAGCTATTTGAAATGCTGCAATCATTGCAGTTACAAAATAATATGAAAGATATATTTGCATAAGGAATAACGAATGATAAAGTAATCCACCTTTTCTGGTTTATGATTGATAAATAAATCCGGCATAAATGAAACAAAATCTTTGTCAATATTTCAACGAACATTATATCTTGTCAAGACGATACAAAATTTACAATAGTTGAAATTGAATAAACATCAAGTACCATATTCTAAGCATCTTTTAAAATAGTGTGATATAATATGATGTATTTTAGTACATTTATCTCTTACTGTTGGAAGAGATCATATTCAGTTATTCACCATATACTTAAACGTGCAGGTTTTTTTTTTTTTTTTTTCAGAAGGAGGTAGCGTTTTCCAACAGAATGTCCCGTTGTGCAGTTGTGCTCGAAATCTCAAGGAGCCTTTAACTTTAATCTGTGTTGGAAAATGGAACCTCCTGCTGAAAAATAATGGTCTGGGATTGAAAATAAAAGACTTATAATAATGATTTATTTAAAAGATTTTAATATTACATTTCACATTATTTAATACAAAGTGATAGAAGTCTTATTTACACTTCGAGTGTTTCTTCAACTTGTTTATCTGAACCCTTTCTTTTCTTTAAGTCATCTTCAATATCAGTTAAACTTTTACCATCAGTTTCTGGTAACACTAAAACCAGAATAAATGTACCCACGACAGCAACAACCCCGTAAAAATAAAACGCTCCGTAAAAATGTACTACAGAAATAAATGCTGGATAAGTTTTCACCGCTAAGAAATATAATGTAAAACTTACAGAAAAAAATAGCGAACTCATTGCACCCCTGGTTCGTTGAGGGAAGAGCTCACCTAATAATACGAAAGAAACTGTTACATAACCCGGAGTTACAAATATTAAAAGACCCCAGACACAAAGTGCAGGTACCCAAGGATGACCTAAGTCATAATACTGTGAATAATAATTATATGTTGCTAATGAAAATATACAAATTGCCATTCCGGTTCCCGAGACACCGTATAAAACTTTCTTAGAAACTGTTTTGAGTAAAGCGTTACCTAAAAATGTTAATAATACTCTAACAGCTCCTGAAATGATTGTGGCATAATGTGGATTAAAATTGTCTCCTAAAACATTATTAAATATATCTTTGGTGTAATTTGTAACTACAGGGTAACCAGAGAATCTCTGCGTTGCAAATATTACAAAAAGAATTCCAAATGCTTTGAGAGTTTGAGGTGAGAGATACAATGCAAGGTTCTGCTTCCAATGTCCTTTCGCTTCTGCACTTTCTTCTTTGTTTTCTAAATATTTATTTATTACTTGATCCAATTCAGTTTTTGCATCATAACGTTTACCACGAATCTGAAATAGAACAGGGAAAATCAAGAACAAATAAACGGAATTTCCATCTGTCAAAACTATGCATCTTGATTCATTCACAGTTGGATTATTCCTATTATTTTCGTCTCGCAATATTTTTTCGTTAGAATTATTTACTCTGTTGAAATGTATAAAAATACGAGTTTAGTGGCATTACTTTGTTCAATACAATCGCATTGAATGAAAAAATTCCCATGATGAAGCTTGCATAAATAAGAATAACAATCGATCCTGGAACCTTTGAACTATAATAGCTTGATATAAGTAATTTATTTACACAAATGCTTACTAATTGCTTACGTAGGCCTATAATATTGTTTCATTTCGAGAACTTCTTATTTTACTTTCCTAAAATCTTTCACAGTGCTCGAATTTCCCAGTGGTCTGCTGGTCACAGTCGAGTGACTTTGCTTCTTGATCAGTGGATTTGAATATTCACTGGTCAATCTGACCAGTGGAAAAATATTCCAAATTTTGACGAGAAATATCGTAAAATTACGTGTTTGGAACCGTTAGAAAGATCTCGAAAAGGCTATTAAAACAAGTACAAAACGTCTATATCGCGTTGCTTCTAGGTGAATTAGATCGCAAAAGTAATTTTTTTTCCAAGAAATGGCGATTTTTTTATGCGACTTAAATTTTTCACTAGTAGGTCTATTTTTATCTGTTTAAACTACATTATAATGAGATAGGAATTGGAGAAAACTTTAAATGGTACATGAATTAATGTAATTGGTAATATTTTTAGGTCTAAGTACTATTCCTACTATTAAGTTACAGATAAACTGATCAAGTTTTTTGAAAAATATGATGCCTGTTTAATTTTTTTAGTTTGAATTCATTGTAGTTTTTCAGTTCTGCAACTTTTCTTTCCAATTTTGTTTTTGTTCATGTTGAGATTTAAAAAGGTATATCCAACCTCCAGAAGAAAAACTTGTTCGAAAACATAGAGAAGGGGCGTTGACTTTTTTGTGACCAGTAAAAAATCCGTTTGACCAGTAAGTTCAATTCAGCACTGCATTGGCCAACTTGTGAAAGAAAAAATGAAATTCTAGCCCTGATTTTTCAGCCTTCAGAAATACAGTATAATTTGTGAACATTCCAAATGTAAAATAGACTGGAACCGCAAAAGTAATGTATCTATTATAAGTGTAGTCTATTATAAGTGTAATGAACTATAATGATTATCTGACAACTTCCGTCCACTCGACACTTGAGCTCCACGTTCCACTTTAATCAAAGTTTTTCTTCTTAATTTATTTTTGTAATTTACTTCTACAGTTTTTCTAGCAGCGCACAGGTGACCAAAGTTCATTATATTGTCCATCTCTGAGATAGTTGGTTTTGGTATGATCCGTATTAAGAGTAACTTGGTGGTGAATTTGCATTATTTCCTATGATGTAGGCTATATAATACCTTGGTTAGATTAATGATTGTATACGACTGACTAATATATTCAGTACTTCTGCATATTTATACAGTATTGTAATTGTAATAATAAGAGCGATGACGAAACGAAGTTCATAATCAAAATTATTTAGATTATTCCTAAGAATATATCAGAAGACGACATAATACGAAAAAGATTAGTTCTCGCTTCAGCAGCATTAAAAAAATGTACTAGCAACAAACTTGAACAACATTAATAAGTTAATGACAGCGATATTACAGAATTCCCAGGTCATTTGCATAAGTAAAAAATTTAAAATTATTTTACAATCGCTATCCTACAGTATATATTATCAAGAACCAATTTGCAGAGTTCATCACTATTTCAGAAACTGAACTTTTTATTAATGATTTCCTTAAAAAAAACTGAACTTTCCAATGATAAGGAAAAACTTTCGAAAACTACGATAATATTTCTCAATTAATTTCAATAATTATTCCTTTGTTTCCTCTCAAAAAGAATTACATTTTGACAGTAACAATAAATTCTATTTTAACAGACTCTAATGTATCCGAACTGAACTGGTATCAAGGGAAAAAATCATTCCATTACCGTGATAAAGAAGTTACTTTTACAAAAGCTTCTTTTCTCTAAATTAAAGTATGCATTGGTCGGAGAGAAAAAGGCATGTAGATTTGCAATATCTCAACTCGAAATTAGAAGTCTGCTGCTGTGCATACTCATTGAATTTCTTGAATTCTCTTTCGTTATAGTAATACATTTATGATGGAATTAATTTTCAAGTAAAACTTACTTTTTGCAAAATCTCTTTTCCTTTTTCTTCTTTCTCATTCTTCACTAACCATACTGGCGATTCAGGAAGAAAGAAATACAAAATAAACAACATGGCAGAAAGTAAAGCAGACAACAAACACACTTGTCTCCATGTCAGGAAAAATGGCAGAAGATAAGCAGTAAATATTCCAAGATTTGCTGCAGTCACTGTACTCGACCCTACCACTCCTCTCCACCGAATATCACAGATTTCTGACAAATAAACTTGCTTTCCTGAACCTAAACCTTCTGCAATGCCAGTGAGAACTCCACCAATACATACAACTATAACACTCCTTGAGAAATACATAAGTATCCAACTGACTATTCGAGGTATTGTTGAGATCTGCAAGGCCTTGGCACGACCGAATTTTTCTGAGCAGTATGCTGCCAGGAAACAACCGGGAATGGATCCTAACAGTGAAGCACTAGCTGAAAATTGAAATAAAAACATTAATTTTGATGAAATCATACTGACTGAAGATTAATAATGTCTATGTCTCCATATTACTTTACGATTTTTTTTAAAGTGAATTTATATTTTATATCGATCTGAGGATAATAATGCACCAAATATAAAGAGAGGAACCTTTGTAAGTAACTCAAATTCTTCATTTTATGTAACGAGTATAATTTTACAGATTTTTATATAATAATAATATTGTAGCCCTACCTAAAGAAACCTTGGAAAATCTCACATTTCCTTAAAGTGCATTTTTTTTTATTTCATAAAGAAGCTCAAAAAGCAATTATATTCCAATATTACACTGAATATTAGTGTCCCATCGAGTCGGAATTTTGCCTTGGTCTACTCAATTTTCGAGTTAACGAACACGTTTTATTGTCTCTATAACTACTCGTTTGTCTAGTCGAATCGAGTCTCGTTTAAAACGAGACGAGTTCGAGTCTTTTTAAACTTGATTCGACTTCTTGATATAGAAATATTGTTTAAGAGGGTTTGAAAGATAATTGTGACAATTGATTTAATGCCTTATTGGAAGTGGTTTTTCTCTAAAACTGTAAGAGATAAGTTCATACAGTAAGCGTGAAAGTTGTAGAAAAAGACCATATCTATGTCTCTATTTTAAAATAAAATCGATATTCGATATATTTACCGTTTAAATCGTTCCGGAAGAATCGAAAAGTTGGTGTGTTTCGTATGCATTTGCTGCTTTACCAACACTCGGAAATCAATTTTTTTTAAAATACCGACATTGAAAATTTCATGAACCGAAACTTTCTCGCTTACTGTAGTATCGTATCTCTAATAATAAATAAGCTATTATATTTCTACGAAACATCTAAATGAAGAAAAATTCTAAACGACTTCTGCCATAATATTCTTCTAATGAGGGGGGATACCAGAAAAGAGAGAAAAGGGAGGAACA
>JAQIWE010003271.1:0-11995 GCA_034698565.1 Campodea plusiochaeta | reverse complement strand
AAGAGACGGTTGATAGGTGGCTGAAGGAGGTGGAGCGTGAGTCTATGACACTGGTATACAAAAGCTGCTGCCATGCCTAGAAAAATCATCGTTCTGACCGGTGATTATGTCGAAAAATAGTTAAATACATGTGTTACAACCTCTGAGAATTTTACAAAAATAAGTGCACTTTTCACTTAAATAGAAACGCTGTAACCATATTTTCTGGACGACCATTGTAAAAAATGATTTTGCTAAAGTTCTGAATTTGTAAATAAAAGATTCATGTACTGTAACTTATTTCACATTGACTTACAGTACTTGTTCAATACAGACGGAGTAAAGGTCTCATTATTTTCATACATCATTGCAGAGTCTCATTATTTTCGATTTTGAAAAGTCTTAAATGGTTTTATTCGTTTTTCAGTTCTTGAAGGATCAATTTCAGTAAGTTACATTAGTTTGCCATGATGTGAATATGCTAAATCTTAGTCGTAAGCAATAAATTAGTGCTTATTTCTTTATTTATTAATATTTTAAATTAAAGATACATAAGTAAGGAATAAATATAGTTTTTATGCTAAGTATTAACACAGAATTTGTTCACGATTTTCATTATTTTTTTACCTTCTGTCAAATTCACAAGATTCATTAGTAATATGTATAGAAAGAAACCTTCTTGTAAAATCTGCTCTTGCTTTATACATCCTACATCATGTAGAATAAACCATTTATCATTCAAACCAAGCCAGCGTGAAAGATCATTCTATACAAGATTCACACATACTTTAATCCGAGAGATGGGAGGCACTCGTGGTTACGTTGTATTGGGGTTGGATAGAATTTTCAATTTCATTTCGTCAGAATACTGCATCCAAGTTGAGTAGTTGACCACTTCTTTTATTGAACTAACCTTGGGTTATGTATTTTATCTAACTGAGTTTAAATTATATGTCTCTACACTATATAGAGAAATGATTGGCAATAACTTTTGGTGGTGATATCTCTTACATTAAATTTTATTTCCATAGTAAATTGAGAAAGTGTTGTACTGTATAAATGAAATGGTAAACTGATTAAGATGCATTAGAAAAATTAATTAAGAACAAGAAAAATTTCGGCTCCAGTGGGACTCGAACCTATATATACTGTATGTTTACACCGGTAATCTTGCCTAAACGTTGTTAGTCTACTGATGATTGTACAACATTGCTATCAGAAATTCTAACGAGTAAACAATTTATAAATGAAAATAGTAATGAAATATAGATTTATTATGATATGTACTTATATGCAGGAGTGTCACTGGATGGACGAATAGCAACAAACGTATAGACTCAATGAAAAAGACACATTAACACGGTGTTATACAGTTATTAAAATAATTATGTAAAGCATAAATGACATAATGAGAAGCCATTATGTAAAACACTAACACATTTTATATAAATACATAACTTTCATCAATATTGTAAGTAACAAGTGCTATTGGATACAATTAAGTGTTACATTACCAAGTGAGACCTGCGAGAGAGCGGAAATATTTACCTACCCAAATGAATTTTACTCACGGTCAGCACTGCTGATTACAACTTACAAGTAAAATGTATTTTAGGGCAAAACTCCGCGAGTGAGTAATGACACAAACTCTCAAACTTACGAAAAAAGAAGAAAAAAATCAAAAGAAAATCGACGAACTTTTCGAAAAGTTAGTAATAATAGTAAATCTTTAAAGGATCAATGACCTCTCAAAGATAAATAAAAAACGTGTTCATAATCCTTTACATTAACTTTATTTGAATGTTCTTCCACATGGAAATGAACAGAAGTGGTCAAAAGCGATATGATCAATAAAATACTCCAACTCGTATAGGAAAGGTACATGACGAAGCTAAAAATAGGCTATACAACAAATGTTTGCTCGAGTATGTATTTTTAGAGCATTTTATAGTAGGGACAAAATTAGGAAACTGTCCATGAAAGGGTGACATTAAGCTATGAAAGTTTAGAGTGTGATCATTAACTAAAGAAGACTCTACGGGCACATCAAATTAGATTAAAGTGATGTAAGAGATAGATTCTTCTTTAGTTACTCGTTTATAATTATAATTTCCTAAATAGTTTTTAAAATTGATTGTTATTAAGGCTGACTCTTGATAAATCTTCTGAGGAGATTTTAATACAACTTTAACAGTTCTGTAACCGCAATGAGCCAATGATGTTTACTGAATTCAACTTGAATTATTTCTTGCGACAATGACAAGGACTGACAACTTACGTTGATGTTATAGATATTTATTTAACGATTCCTTGATGACATCCTGTAATATTGAAACTTCGTTAACGATAATATTATACATATTATTATATATTGTATTGGAAAACTTAATATTCTGTAACAGTATACTCATATAGTGGTTCTACCGTCAGTATAATTGAGCCTCTTAATAATTTATTTCAAATACCGTATGCATTATAGTTAATAAACAATATACTCATTTGCTAAAATGTGTCACCTCTAACATATAATACGTCATAGACTGAAGTCTTGACGTAACTATTACGCTGCTGTGGTCTATGCAATTTATTCTAACAAATACTGCAGAATCGACCTCTTCATTCAATCATTTTCTAATGGAATAACAATTTTCACTTAATCAGTAAGTGGACAGGTGCAAGTTTTAATTAAAACGTTCATCAGATCTTTTTCACTTTGTTATGAACCTCATAGTTGATCCTCAAAGGTAAACAGCTCTTCTGAGACAGTGTATGTATAATATACTTGAGTGATCTCAAAAGAAAACATCTATTCCGACGTCACATAAACGTACGCAATCTGATACGAAATACTTATCAAAGAACATTCGCTGCCTTGTCTTTCAAGTAACATTATACTTCTGTCAAACCCAACCCACGACGTAAAGATAAAAGAAGACTTCTTTACATCGTTTATGGAAGAATAGTTTATATAGATGACAGTCTATATAACATGTAATGCACTTGAGGAAGTAGACAATGCTGATATGTTCTATACCCTATCATACTTGTCTTTGCTATACATTTAGAAGTAGAACATACAAAAACAAGATTGTGGAAAGAGAGTTTCTCATATTCTTCTCGCGAACCCCAAACGAGAGAATATTTGAGTTTGTCGGAAAGAACAGAAGTGACAAGAAGTTCTTCTCTATCAAAACAATCTCAAAGACTCCTTTGGATGTAGTGTCAACAAAGAAATGAATAATTCTCTTCAATAGCGTCTCCTTACAAAGGGAAGATATAGAAGTACTGCTGGATGTGATAGATTTCACACAATACTTAGATATCAGGAATTATGATTTGAAATTAAAGTAGAAGTTAGATGCTTTCAACCTTAAAATTTTGCAACTTATACTTCGAATAAAGAGAAGACAATTTTTCTATTTCTGCAACATTCTTTTAGTTCATTATAATAAATATAAACGAATCCATTTATACTGTTTTCTTTCTACGAGGAAGAATTTTTTTTTATGCATTCATCATTGTATAATGTTACTTAATTATAATAATTCTATTTCAATGGTTTGATTTTCAGTCAGAGTGATGGATGAAAATAGCCATCTGAGGCGCAAAAGTCATTATCCTTAAATTTTCGTTTCTGGAATAATTATATCCCCTGTTTTAATTATGATCTAAAATGAAGACTATATTAGTTTTCAAAGCAGTTTATCAATATATTTTATGTTCAGAAATTTTTAAAACATTTCTTCACAAAACCGTTTCAAAAGTAATTTTTGACATCATTTCAGTATATAGAACTTTGAGACTCAGAGTTTTGTTTGTATATTACCAAAAAAGCCATTTCGGTCGCGTTAAACAGGTATATCATTTTTATTTTACCAGTGATAACATTAATCTAGTATTGTTTTCCATATATTAATAAAGAATTACATATTACCTAACTATAAAATCAAATCTTTTTTCCCATATTGATTTTCTAAACATTTCATCATTACGGCTGTTACACAATCAGTGTCAGAGAGAAATACTTACCTCATATAAAATCATAAAGTACAGGAATATGACAAATTGGATACCAAATCAATAGCTAAAGTTCACAATGATGTTATTTAGTTGCCATGAAATATTTATGAAGAATTTTTCATTCAGGTGTTATGTCGAAATTGATTTGAAACATTACATGGAAAATGGATTACGACAGAATACTGAATACTGCGTGGCATTTGAAACAAAACAGATATTGGAGATGACTTAATAATTATATTCTTTCCATTGTAAAATTTAAACAGCATTCGTTTCCAATTTTTTCTGTAAAGTTCAGGGTAAAGCGTAGGTGTTGTTCCATCAAAGAGACTTGAAGATATTCAATTATTATTACTCTGTATACCACAGTGTTCAATTAGGAGTTCGAAAAGTTAAGTACAGTTATACACAGCATAGTACTAATATTTTATGACGTAATGTATTAACATTATAGTTCTTAAATAAACATTAAAAGATTATAATGTTTTCAATAAAGAAAATGGTGTTATGATTTAAAACACTTGAGAAATGAAACTTATCTTATATACAGAATCAGAATTTAATAAGCGATGTAGATATTCTTATTTAAAGACCATGTGGCATTTTTCACAAAAGACCTTCATTATCTTATTATCGATTTTCCCATTGTCTAAAGTTTGCGAGAAATGTGCTTATATCATTCACTCATATGGAACGATGGTTACAGTTTATTTTAATATTATAAAGTCAGTGAAGCTTGTGGAATCTAAAATTAACGTACATAATAGTGCTCCACCCTTACAATAACAACAGAAGTGTTTTAACTGCTAATATGGTGAAATGCCTAAAATAGTAAGATGATAGATTTATGTTTGTATGTGTTAATAGACTTGTAAAGATAACTAACTCATATTGTATCTACATGTATGTAATAAATTTTTTCTTAATAATTTTCAAATTCACGGAAGAAGTCATAAAAAATGCGTAGAAATGAATGCAATTTATTGTACGTCTAGTACCCTACATTATTACTTGAAATGTCGACTTTTTAATAGCACGGAAATTCAGTTTTAAAATGTCTAAGTAAGTTATTCTTCGTGTATGTGACTAGAAACTAATCAAACTACTTTGAGAATTTGAATAAATATTGGTACTCTGCTGTATAAAAAATGTATCAAGCCGTAAAATTGTCTTGAAAAAAAAAACAGAAAGTACTTGAACGAAATATCCTCCAGGTAAATGAAATAAAGGCAATAAAGTATAAAATATACAGTTTCGGAAATATTTAACAAACTCCCCATAAAATTTCCTTTTTGGAAAATAAATTTCTTGTAAGTCGTAAGAAGTTTTCCTTCCAGCGGGCAATGAAAAAGTTTTTATTACATTTCTTCCATAACTTTTTACCTCATCATCTTTTTCTTTCATTTCTCACAACTTGGTATAGCTAGATCTTCTATACTTCTCATCTTTTTTAAGAAATGGGAAAATATAAAAATTATAAAATCAAATATGGTAAGGTTGTATAGAGGTTGGAAATATGGGTATGTTCTTCACCTCATTCAGGCTAATGAATAATAAATTATTTTGAAGTGCCAGCGGTTATATTATCGTTAGCACTTCTGGTTACTCATTTGTTACTGTATTCTGTATAGATATGATGTGCGAGGGTTTATATTTATTTTGCTGCTTTACTCACTTTGATGTAGGCCATCCATTACCGAAGTTGATATACTCTATTTGATGGATCAAAGCATCAAACTAGTAATTTAAATATTTATATTGTAATTGATCAGAAACTGAAAATTCTTCTTGTATATATTGCATTTTGAATTTACATAATTTATAGAAATTAGTTTTGAGGAGGAATTTTTTTGACAATGTTATGTCTGTTCATATGCTTTACTCTCTTCTTCTTCTCCAAATGTATTGGTCATTAATAAATGTGATACACAAAACGTCTTTACTTTATACTAAGAGGTATAAGAGCAACGTAAATTAAGAGCCGGTCATAAAGTCAGAATATAAATCACTTTATGCAGTATTCTAACTATCGAATTAAAAAATTACGTAGTATTTCTAGAATTCTTAGGTTATATACAATTATACTAAAGTACAATACAGCACACACAAAGTACTTGACTCTGTTGGTGTACAATGTGGTAGGGTACTGAAATTTAAAACAATAATATAATCATCCATGGAATACATTTTAGAAAATAAGATTTGGATATTAATATGCTTTCATTACAATTTCTGAATACAGTGAACAATAACTACTGAAATTTCAGACCGCCAAATTAGAAATTTATCACACTTCAGTATTCTACTATGGCTTCTGATCATCTAATATCAGATATTTGAGATTTCAGGAGAAATACTGATGTATGTTTAATTCACTATTTTCACATCACTATTACATAAAGAGAATTCAGTCTCAATAACTCTCATTAACATTAGTCTAACAGTCTCCCCGAAACAAGTCCTTCATTCCCATCAGATCAAAACGAACAACATTCAGAAACCGTCTTACAGTAAAACACCATTTTTGAGCATCCCTACAGTACTTCGTTTCATTTCACTTTCACATTCAAATAGAACCTGCAGATGACAGTGTTCTTATACGGTATCCTTAAAATATGAAACTAATATTCATATATACGTTCACGCAGCGTTTTCATTCTATTACTTCTTTTACAATATCCGGCATGCATTGAGAATATTAATGGAAACTATATAATGCAAAAGAGGATGGTTCCGGATGTGCAATCTGGATTATAATTACCTCTCACAGCATGAATAGAACACATCCGTTTTAATTTATTGCCTTTGTTGAAAGTATACCACATTATTATGAACCTTCCTTGCATTCGGAATTTTTGTAGCCGTGCTGCTGTGGGAGTTACATTAATTTTCTACAATGTGCCAGGCAATATTTAAAATTAAAAAAGGATATATTTTACTAGGCGTAACCTTTATGAAGTTTAGGGGTTTTCCTTACTTCGATTTCAAACTATTTAATAGCTTACTATTATCACATTAACTTTTACACATGATTATGTATTAACATAAAATTTCATTTGTGATATTACACGTTCACACGACTGATTGCGAATTTTCCCATGATATACAATACAATCTTCCCCCTCCTCTGTAAAACTGTGTCGCTGAACCTGTATTGAGAATATATTACCATGTAGCTTTCAAAAACTTCTGCTTATTTTTAATTAAATCTCAAAGAAGTTGAAGAAAGTGGGGAAAAAGTTATGAAACTTTAACAGTATAATTACATTACCACACCATGTAATATACAAGTCACGTGCGGTCGACGATTCTGTACTACAGAATATTGCAAGATAAATATTTCACTCTTTGAAATCGGTCTCACGTATACTTTCAATTTATTCATGAAAAGGGATTTTGGGAAGGTCAAGAATTCTATTCACATACAAAGATATCCCACAACATTTTTGACATTTTTTCCCGTGATTCTTCCTGATTTCCGATGTTTAGTTGTCAATATTTTAGAACTACAATCATTATAGTAGTACATATAATTATATACTAAACCACTTTATATCTCGTGAAGAAATAGTAGTTTGTTAGTGGACGACATTAGTGGTATACCTTACACCAACGAGTAATACATTGACTAACCTAACACAGAGGTAAATCTGTTTCTGAATTCACTGAACATCTACATTATATAGAATGTAATGAAGGTATATTACCTCAATGAAGATCTTTCTTCTTACGTCCAATGAAACAACATTAATGAGGTATACTATAGGCCTATATAGTACGAAACTCACAAACTATGTACTCGTAGAAAATTGATTGCAATCAGGAAAGTTCTGTTCGCAATCAAAGGATTTCAAAGCATATATAAACTAAAGTCAGCATTTCAGCCGGTGTGTAAAAAACAGTTAGTACAACAAATTTAGTTGTGGTTCAGTATTTCTTATCCAAACATTATGAAATACGGATGTTCCAAGTAACAGCAGTATTAACTCTGTTGAATGTATATAGATTCTTATGACGTTAGGAAAATTTTACTTCCTCATTAAAGATAACAAAGCTAATAATGTGAAGGAAAATAAGAAATAAATATCATTTGAAGTGTAAGAAATAAGAATCGAGGATGAAAAAATGTATAACAATATATAACAAATGAATGTTCTAAATTACGTATGTTGAAGGATCGTTAACATATTTTTTGTTTGTTTGTTTCAGATTCAACATCCATGGTGGGATGGGATCGTCTCATTAACAGCATCATTCAACTCAGAAGGTAACAAATGTTTATTATTACCTTATATACCATTTGTCACACATTTTATGTTCTCGATAGAAAGAAGTTTGGAAACAAAAGTTATAAAGAGGAATTATTGAACTTTAAAAGTAAACTTTACAGACAGAAGTAACATTTTCGTTCTGTGCGTGTATATGATAGTCATGAAAATTTTCTCTCTTGCTTTCAGTAGTTCTTTTAGGGTTTTCCTCTTTAAAGTGTTTGACTTTTGTTGTGCAAGTTGAAGGTGAAGAGTCAAAACTTTTATAGAAAGTAGACGATTTCTTGGAAAGAAAGGAATATTTTACGTTTCAAATAACAATGAGACTATTGTTCATTACTTTGAGGTGTTTATACATACCCCATTGACTTTCAGATTGTAGGGATTAGGATAAAATAACATTTTTTATTTCAGTATATGTGAAAGGATGGTAATATTTTGTCAACGCTCATATAATTATTATTCTGCATTCTCTAAATCGTAATAATTTCAGTTGGCTATAAGTACGTATAGCCAATAGTTATTTTCTTATAATAACAAAATTAAAAAAACAGTTCCATTCACGTTATAAAACATGGAAATTCAATTAATAATAATGATAATAATAAATTATTTTTATTATCCTTCACAACAGAATACTCCATTTAAAGCTTTGGACATAATGCATAATTATTTAAAATATAAATAAATTATTATAACATCACTTCAGTAGGAATCACATTGAATATATGTTGTACAAAATTATAACCAATGAATAAGAATTACAAGGAACATGTAAAGTTGTACAATATACAAAAACATAATTATAAAAAGTTATAAATTTATATAGGTTTGATTGTTTAGCAATAAATTGTAGCAGTCCGTAGGCTCAGAATATGATATTGAAAGTAATGTATTCACAAATTTTAAAGTTTCTTATAAATGTATTATCACACGCTTGAAAAGTTTGACAATGAGTTAACAGTAAACTTGAAAATTTCTATATTGTTGTAAGAGATTAAAACCTTTTTGAACATTGGCTTAGAATTTTTTTAGTACAAGTGTTTGGTTTTTCAGATATACCGGTGCATACCAGCTCTGATACTAGTTTCTTTAGATTAATTTTGTATACACAATATATATACTGTAGACGTAACTGTAATATAACAGTGAAACTTTAGATAGCATTATATATATATGAGTTTAAGAAACAATATGACTATACAAATATATACAATATAACATTTACTATCTGTATTAATATACCACATAGACCATGCGTCAGAATCATTAAGTATACATATTCACATACATCAGTTTTCTCGGTATCAAAATGTGAAGCACTATAATAGACACAATTTAATAATATATTAAAGCACTATTGTTTTGTTACTTCAATACTAAATATAAATTAGTAAAGAGTACTATCTGACTCATGATAACATAACTTGTTCCTTTCGTATATACAATCTACGAGGGCTGTTTAGTAAGTTCGTGACTTTGACATGAAAGAATTAATTTTTTTAACAAATTTCGGTATATTTATCAACTTAGTGTTCTTTTAGCCCTATAGACTTTGAGTTCTGTATTTCCAACTTTTTCAAGCCCTCGAGGAAGTGCGTTTTCTGATACTCGACAAAATGGGCTTTGTTTCAGGTATAATTTCCTTCAGACACGCGAATCTTTTTCAAATGATTCATTTTTTACTGGTTAGAAAGTGAAAGACATCAAAGGGACTCAAAACTAAAGATTAGGCTAGATAAATTTGTATTTCGGAGTTCAATTCGATAATTTTGGCCATTACAGTAATGTTGAAGAGATTTCATTTTTGAGCAAATTGTGAGAAACGTCAATAACTTTCTCATGCCCAAATGTTCATGCAAGATATTAAAAACACGTTCACCAGATATATTTACTGCCTTGGCATTTTACAAATCTTTCTCGACAAAAACAATCATGGATTTTGTGGACCATTTGTTCACTTTTCCACATTTGTCACCTCTTTCGCGCTCCCAAGGCGTTCAACAGCGTACGTCTGTGCTTGTACGATAACAACGAAACTCAGTGAACCACTTGTAAACCATTCCATATTATGTATCATAGCGTCCACACTACGTTTTTAGCATTTCTTCAGTTTAAATAATTTTTTTCACCCAAAAAGTGATGTTTTAACAACATACAGAATAATTTTTTTTATACCAACTTTTTTTTTCTTTGGAACGTCGTCAAAAATATTCTACTTGACAGATTTACTTGAAATTTTGTATTTCTACTTGAAAGAGCTGGTATATATCGGAAATTAAATTGGATTGGGATTTGATACCCATCACTTCGAGAAGTCACTGACTTATCAAACCGCCCTCGTACATTAATTCAAATTCATGATTATCAATATTAGCAGCAGGTTTAATTAACGAGATGAAATTGACAACATTGATTTACAGCTTCGCGTATAGTTACGGAATTCTCAAGTATGAAAAATTTGAAATTTAAACTTCATAAACTTCAGCCTTATAACGTTATAAAACTGATTTCATGAAATACCTTTGAATATATGTTTTATTATAGTGAACTCAGAAATCTAGAAATTTCCTTAAGAGCAGTACAACTGTACAAGAAGATTTAAATTACGAGAACATTTTCCGTAAATCAAGAAAAGAGTCAGACATAAAAAAATTGTGATCCTGAATAATCCTTTGATAAGTTGAAAAAAATCACATTCACTTACATTAACGATACTTTCGTAAACTTTAAAAAAAAAAAGCTTCGTAACTTTCGGTAACTTTACTCTTCAGAATACTCTAAACCAAAGTTTCTCTCCAAAGTTGTTTCTCAAGAAGAAATATGCATATTCGCTTCCGGGTATGAGATGAAAGGGGAAATACTTCTTTCGTATATCCATTCCGCTATAGATGATCATAATTCTTATCAAAATAGTATTTTATATAAAATTTTCAATAATATAGGGGAATTTCGTTAAAAAAACTCTGATTCTCTATAGAAATAAGGAGATTATATGCAGATTAGAATATTACGTTGTTAATTAGCAGACAGATACTTCATTTTTTTCTTACATATTGAAAGAAATGATAAAGGCTTTTAGAAGCAGAACATTTTAAAAGAACATAATATTGCTCGTTATTTTCTGCAAAATTAATTATTCAATAATGTATGTAATGTAAATATGTGTATTAAAATTATGTAAGTTTCTATCGAAATAATCAAAATACCTTTAGAAGAATTTTTGATTTGCGTCATACGAATATTTAAACATTGCCAAAATAACTTCGACGTTTACACTAATACATCGTCGTTGTAATTATTATACAGGAGTGAATGAAGCATGGTTGAACTTCCTTTCCGAGACGTTCCAAGAAGACGTCATAGCTCCTTTTCAGCAACTATCCTTTCCAAATTACACGTTGAAAAGGTAAGGTTATCCAAAGTACAAAAAGTAACATGATGTAAACCTGTATATACGGAACTAAAAACAAAAGTTCATCACCTTCAATTCAAGAAAATATATTTAAAGAAAATAACTAGTTTCGACATACAGAGTGTCATCATCAGAATCAAAATTTGAACCTGTTGAAACATTAGTTAGTGTTCTAACTGAACAGGTGATTTCATTCAAAATATCGAAATTTATATTTTCTTGTTTTCCAGTTAGTGATCATTTCAAATGGCCCGTCCTTCACCGAATGAATCATTATGCAAAAAATAATTTATGATTTCCTATTTATTTCTTA
>JAQIWE010003270.1:0-11995 GCA_034698565.1 Campodea plusiochaeta | reverse complement strand
TCGTAATTAATTCTAAACTCAGCTAATTGGGAAGATAAATTGATGCAGTTTGCTTTATTTGACGAAAAACATCATTCCTTATGTCGCTTCTACCTTGAAATTTTAAAATAGTGATAAACAAGAGTTAATTTTTTTTATTTTTGTCCAACGTCAAAAATGCATATAAAAAACAGTCATTAAAAATAGAAGAAAGGGAAATTTTAACTTTTAGGGGTAGATACAACATAGAGTTCTTATATCTGCTTCCAATAGTGAAAAAATCTAGTGATTATCTCAATTAGTTTAGGAAACATGGAATAATTACGTAACATGGGAATCCCTATCCCCTTCATCAGCTCCCCAGACCCCTTAACTGCAGTTTATCTGTCTGAAGGAAGAAAAAGATAATTAACTTTTAGTATTGGTTTTGTATATTTACATGGTGCACCAAGAAAGTGGAACACTTCATCTATATATTGAATTAGTTTCTGAAATATTGAAGCTAGAAAAATTAAATCAAAAGCCTATGAAATGTGTCTTGTTATTTTTCTTAAAATATATGGTTTTATGACTATCCATATGTTATTACAGCTATAGCCTTCCTACGAAACTTCTTTTCGACTTAGTGTGCTCTATATAATATATTACAACAATATACTAAGCATAATAAAAATTCAAAGTATTGTGTACGGAATGACATGATTTTATCAAAAATATAATTAATTTATGTTACTGTAAGTAGGCTTAATTTTTCTGTGCGACGTATAGTTCTTTTGTAATTCAGTAAAATGTAAGCCGAAAAAGTTCATTTTTATTTTGATGCATTTACACGTTTAGCAGTTTTCGTAAACGTAAATGGATCACTAAACGTGCAAATGGAAACAGCTCTATTTGTTATATATACAAGGGTTGTACCGAAAGTAATGCAAAAGTGGGCATAATTATTATATTAGTTGACCCATTTTGATGAAAGTGAATATGATATTAGAGTAACTCTTCTTCTTTACAATGGTTCTACTCAAAACAGTATCAGTTTTGGAATTTTTCGTGTGTATTGTTTTAAGTAAACGATGAGAGACTTTCTTAAGATTTTATGACTCAGAATTCATTGTGTTTTTATTTTTTAATCTGTAAATGATGAATCAGCCTATGGTATGACCTTAAACAACTTTTTACAACTTCAGAGGTTGAAAAAGAGGTGACTTTTTTAGGACGATTGTCAAGGCCTTCAAATTCCTTTGTATTGTGAACTGTGTCTGGGATGACAGCGTAAATATGGAATCAATATGTGAATTACAACTTTCATGAGGATTAGAGAAGCAAGTAGAAGGATCACACAAAATAAAAATTTGAAATTGTTCCAATTTGCCTTATTATTAGGAGTGTTAACAACAAGTAGGCTTATTGTCAAACCGTAGTGGTCAGCGATGCGACATTCACTATTCAAGACAGGCATGGAGTCCTCTGATTTCAGCTTTTTCAGTTCAATGAATGAAGTTATTCGATGTAACGATCTGATGGGGTAGTCGTTGTGAAAATAGCCATTATTAAGTGGATATGCAACATGCGAATCATGAACATTTCCACAGGCGACAAAAGACTTTCAGTCAACGAAGGTGCAAATGCACAATTTTTATCAGATATTATCTTCAATAACAAAAGTTATAAAGAGGAAGACTTGCTCTAACGCTACGTGTAAATTTCATCAAAATATCTCAACTAATATAATAATTGCGCCCACTTTTGCATTACTTTCGGTATACCCTCATATTTCATTTTTCAATCATGTGAAACTATTTACAAAACTTGATATAATTCCGTTTATAATAACATTGTGAGCAGGAAAATGTATACGAACGCACTGAAGTTGTGTACTAAAGCCCAGTGTCCACAATAAAAGTTTATCATACTATTTGCAATTTCATGAATTAAATTCATTCATAAAAATTTTATTAATATACTGACTGAGAAAGGAAGAATATTATGAATAGTAACTGATAATAGGATTTTAAATAGACCTATCTAGGATTGAAGTGATATCTTTACATGAAATAAATAAATTCAGACAAGAAAAATTACATTTTAGGTTGATATGCAAACTTGTATGGTGCATTTAAAGTTCTTTAGAATTTTTTATTTTAGTTTTTGCTCTACAGCACTTAGAAAAATATTATCAATCTCTTTTTTTTTCAGCGTATGTTGTTACAAGAATAGAAGAAGAGCACTTATGGGAAAGTAAACAACTAGGAGCACATTCCCCGCAAGTTTTACTCAATACACTGCTGTTTTTTAATACAAGATACTTTCTTTTGAAGGTTTGTTTGATATTATATAGTGTCAGGTATACATTTACTTATTTCCATTTCATTTATTAATTATAGGGTGTAGAAGAGCATTTAAAACTCTCCTTTTCTCATGTTATGAAACATTTTCAAAAGACTACTCAACAGACTGCAAAAGGGCCTGCTACAGTAAAGAAAGTGCTGTTAAGGTTTTATCCTCCAACTTCCATGACAGGTACAGATATCAAAATTTCAGGTGAAGTAAAAAAAAAAGTGTTTTAAAATGTTTATAATAAACCATGGGGGACTGTTTAGTAAACTAATTTCTTTGTTCAATATTCATCAAAGAGAGTACTGTACTTTCAATAGAATCTGTTTTTATATAACATACTCTTTTGTTCTAAAGTAATTCACAAAAACAGGCCTTGTGTTTTCTTCATTATGATATATGTGAATTTAAAGTAATCTTTTATGATATTTTTCTTATCATAAATTGCTTCAAAATCTTGGGTCAAGTTTCTTCATTTTGTAATAATGTGCTCCTTTCTATTGATTGACCAATTCTTGTGTTGTGTTCTCAGATTTTTTAGCATTCTCCAAAATCAGTAGCCGCTTATCAAAATATATTAAAATTATATGTTGAACTTTGATTTACACACATAGCTTAATTTAATGCTTTCTCATAATAGAAAACTTTGCATCTCATTAAAGTTACCTCATTTGATTTTGTTTCAAGTTTTGTGAAATTCATAAATACAAGGCTAACTACAAGTACCTACTGTTTTAATTTTTCCTTGTAGTTTTTTATTGAAATATTAATTTTTGTGTTTATTATTTTTTTAAAGGGATAATGACCCTAATACCAACTCTAAGCTATCTATTTTTATCTCTAATTAATAATAAATGAAAGTGAAAACAGAACGTAGAAGAACACACCACTAATTGAATAACTGTAAGTTTATATGCGTTCCTGCACATCACTAATGCTTACCATGCCATCAAACAGAAGGATTAAAAAGCTCAGGGATTTGTTCCTGCAGAATATAAAAAAGTTAAATAAATAACGTTTTAAGATAACGTTGACTGTTTTTCAGTTGTTTATCACATAATGTGTCATCGTGCAGTTTGTTATGGGTTTTCACAAAAAATTCATTCTTGTGCACATAAAAAAATGCTGTATTAATACTATTAAATTTGGCCACTGCTAACACACCTAAATGTAGTGGGCTAAAGTATGGTCGCAGACTTGAAATCTGATCAAACGTTTTGTATGTTCACAAGTAACAGTCAATAATTTATTGGGGTGGTTTTTTAATACTAGTTTGTTTCTAATTTGTTAAAATAAATATGTAATCATGTAGAATAAGTTTATTTCCATTTTAAGGAATACATGTCTTAAAATAGATTAGGTAGAATTACCTAGTTGAACATTTTGTAGTTTGCAGCACAAAATACTTTAAACATTTAAAAATGTTTTAATTATATGACTGATAGATGGTCCCATTACCACACATACTGTTTTTTAAAGTTGGCATATGCCATAGTAAATGTTTGGGTCCTAAATTATGAAAAACTAATACAGTACTTCTGTTTTTGTTAAGAATTTTTTTTTAAAGATTTAGAATACATGTATTAATACAGTATTTACAAAAGCAGCAATCTTTTTGTGTAAAAGTCGTCAGAATATGCTGATTTTCAAACCTTCAGTACTTCATTCTGATGACAATATACAGTACCATAGAGAACAAAAAACACTAGGAATTGGGTTTTATGAATCAAACATTAAAAGTGGAATATATATACAGATTCTATTGATATTTCATTTATTTACCCTTCCTTATAAATTTATTATTGATTTAAATGTTAAAAAAACCCAGAGAAATGAGGTATGAGTACTGGAACTAGATGAAACCATACTTATATGTAGGGCATGAAATATTTCGCAAATTGCGATTGCGCGAAAACATTCATTTTTCCATATTTCTGAAAAATTTCCACATATTATGGTATGTGGATGTCTGCAGAGTTGAATGGAAAGTGTTACAAAACACGAATTTCATGGCAAAGTGCAAAATTCATAGGAAAATGCGATAATCTCGCGAAATATGCTAATTTTACAGGAGAAAGTGCCAAAATAGCGTAAAAATTCCGAAAAAAAAGAGAAAAAAATGGGAAAAAATCAACAACGAAATTCAAACGGAAACATATTAAATCTACATCAGATAAGAATATGGCTGCCTCCATAGATCGCGCTTTAGGTCTCTGTGTTCAATTTTTCCTTCTTTTTAGCTGTAAAACAATGAATCAATAATTGAAAAAGTAAAATATAGGAAAATATGGTTCGTTTAGCTGCCTTTTGGAATTTTAAGTCTGAAATAAATTTTGGTTTCAGCAATTTTTAAACATTTTTTAAGAAATCACTATTATTTAAAATTCAAGTTACATGAGCACTATGACAGGTTGAACTTCAATAAGTCTTTATCAACTTGTACAGGACTTTCTACTTACCACTGACAGATTGACATAAAATTGCACTAACCAAGACTAAATATGCCCAGCTAAAATTTGTTAATTTCTAAAAGCAGGCCATGCCTACTGTACTATTAAAAAAAATTAAGTTTCTATGAAATGAAAATTGGTTCAAACTGTTATTCAAAACTTCAAACTCATCGTTTTTGTCGTATTGGTGCACCAAATAACTGAAAAAATTGAAAGTACTACAAAATGCTAAATCTCGATGTTCAAAATGCTACAAGAGGCTTCTGAAAGTGCTAAATATTTTAGGCCCTACTTAAATGTTTTAATATGCCATTTGTTTTTTAGGTGACAAAGAGAAGAGGATCTATGAACAGCTCGAAAATAATGAAAATCCACTTCGATGTCCTGTCAGACTTTATGAATTTTACTTATCAAAATGGTAAGTGAAAACATTGCTAGTGATGTAACAAATCCACTGAAATATTTTGTAATAAACCAGTTTGTTTGTATTGTGATGATACAAAAAAAATCAGTGAAACCCTCTTGTTGCAAGAAATCATCACTTTCAAAGCAAAAAAGTTAATGTAAAAAATTAAGTAAACTTTTTAGTTAGTTGACGTAAAGAAATATTGCCTCACACTAGATTTAACTGAAAACTTTCAGCACCGCAGTCTACAGCTATAGTGATACTAATAAACCACATGAATTACTGTTCAGAAATATAAGTAAACAAGAAATTGTCTGAATGCAAAACTCCTCAAGTATCGATCTTGTAATTTTCAATTATGTATTAATATTTGTACTAGTTTTTTTAATTAAAATCTGATTTGAGTTACATTTGTACATCTGAGATTAATCTTATAGAGTTATAGTGTCTAGTGTGGTTATTCAAAACCTGAATTAACTATATGAAAATTGTTTTTTTAGCCCGGAGAGCATGAAACATCGTAATGACAGATTCTACCTTGCACCTGAAAGATCGTGTGTTCCAGACAGTCCTGTTTGGTATTCAACTATGCCTCTAGGTAAAGATATGCTTTGGAAAATGTTAAATAGATTTAAAATGGTCAAAGAAATAAATGAGTCCTTCCTAGCTAATAGTACATAAAATGTGCTAATTAAGTCGTGTACATATACTTTTACAGAATATGTTAGCAGTCATTGAAAAAATTTATGTTCAATTTTTTATAAACTTTCATTCCATAATGTGTGAAATGAATGTAACAAATTATATTATAAATATTTATAAGTAAACTTTTTATTGTAACGATGTAAGTTCTTCCAGCACATATTTAAGATACATATTATTTAAAAAAACTGGTTTGGCCTGATGGTGATATTGATGGAATAAAAATTTAATTTTAATTCCAACCACAAAATTATGTGTCATAAAAATTTTAATCCAGCAGATTACTTTATTTTTTTATTGAAAATTTATTATAGCATCTATCTTTTTATGAATTTCAAAAATTATATAATACTATTTAAACACACAAACTTACATTATTACAATTTGCAACTGGTTCCTAACAAATTTGCAAAATTATTAACTTTTTGAATCATTAATTCACAAAATGTATTAGTAGCAAAGTTACCTGAGGCAAGTTCCATTTGTACCATGAGTGTTCCTTGTTCAGGATCTCGATTAAGTTACTGGTTTAAAAAACTTCCAACAATATACATATTTATATTATGTATGGTATGCAATTTTGAATTATGAGCGAAGTAGGAAAATTACTTTGAAATAGGCATAGAGTATTGATATAAAAGTTATTGCCTGTATATATTGTTTATTACAACAAACTTTATAGTTTAATTAAAGGTAGGTTTATATTCTATTTTTTCTTCACTTTTTAACAATTATTTGCAAAATTTCTGCCATTTTACTTTTAGTGAATTAAAAAGTGTTTCACTATTATTTCTTTGAGCAGATCAAAGGAACTTGCCCCAGGACAAAGCTTTGGTACTCTTGGAATTGAACTAAAACCAATATTATTTTTGCAATCTAATTTCTCAAATATTCATTTGTTCATGAAACTTAAATGTAGACATACTTGAAAATAACTTTTTATCTAAATATTATTTCTAACAGTCAGAAGAATGAATCATTACTAATAGATTAAATAATTCTATAGTTAAATATAAATATTGGTATTATAGAGAAAAGGGATTTTTAAAAGCTGGTACCTTCTTTTAAGTATCATATTTTATAACTTTAAAACACTTGAAATGAATTATACTGTCTAAAATACATAGTTACTTTTTATGACGGTCTGCAGTTACTATTTTCTTTCAATCTGTTATTTTTTTTTAAAATTGGAAGTGGAATATTTTAGGCATAAATATATATATATGTATTGTTTTATTTAATAAACAAAAAGTCTGTTACATATGTTAATTGTAATTTGTAACACAGAAGTTGTCTGTACTTCTAACCCCCTTTTTTTAAGAAAAAAAGTATGTATCAATAAAATGGAGAATTTACAATGTCTTATAATTTACCTTTCAAAGAAATTATGTAATAGGAAAATAAGTATTATGTAAAGTAAATGACACTTGGTAAGAAGCTAAGAACTAGCTGTCAATCGACAAACATGTAAGTGTTTGCACAAATATTGCAATTTAGTTACAACATATAATTTCTGTTAGTCTTTTGGAAAATACTTGTAATATCTTGAAAATATTACTTTTCAAAAACTGTTTTAAGAGAAATGCAAATCCAAACTTACAATTTTTGAATTTATACATTTATTTAGAGTTGATAGAATGGATTATGAAATGTCTGCTTCTTCAATTAAAATTGGGATTTTCTTATGTTCAATTTTTTATAAACTTTCATTCCATAATGTGTGAAATGCAAATTATATTATAAATATTTACAAGTAAACTCTTTATTGTAACGATGTAAGTTCTTCCATTAAATAGCGTTGGGTGACACCTGACCATATATGCTTTAAACAAAATTTTGCTCCTCATCAGGTGCAGATTTGAGGGGGGGGCAAGGGGCCCCTCCCTTAGGAATATCTTGTACAAAACTTTAGGAAAAATTCAGTTCGAAAAACAAATAATAAAATTTCATAAAATTACTATTTTTAGTTAAAATTTCTGGATATTATCCCTTATGCCTAAAATTGCTGCTCTTTGAAATGAATATTGCAAAAATTTCGTGCTTGGGCTTCACCCTCGCTAAATCCTTTCCTATAAATCTTTCTTTACACCCCAAGCAAAATATACACCAGCTTAAATACTGTCAATTTTAAATAATATATAGGCCTATTTACTGTAATCTGGGCCCCTCCCTTACACCAAGTCTAAATCCGTGCCTTCACTCCATTTAATTTTGGCTTAGATATCAGGTCACTTTCAAATATGGAAATGTCCATATCTGGTGCAGTTTCAGATCTGACATTTATAACATATCTGGACAACCCAGATATAAATGGACGTTATACAGTATATGGGTTATATCTGGCTTTATGTGATTTATATTTGGAGACCATTTTTCTATATTATATATATGTTTTGTATCTGCCGATACTATAATTTTATTTCTGGTATATTTTATAATTACCATGATTTACATCTAGAATTACTTTGGAAGATTTATTCTAAATTTGGTTCATATCTGGAATTCTTTCTGGAGCATTGGATTTTTTTTCTATATCTGGACTGTTCAGAAATTATAAGTCTACATTAGATAATTGGAAATATAACAATTCAACATATACACATGATTTTATGGAAATTTGTTATTGAAGGTTTTAAAAATTTAAACAGTAGGGCTATCGTACCCGTCATGAAAATGTTGTTCCCTGTCGGGCAAACAATTGGATACCCTATAGTATTATACATACTGAAAGAAATACTTTTTTGTGTATTTTCGTCATAATAATAATCTTATTTTATTTAGTTCCCAGATTTTCAATACTAAATAGAATTACTGTAATTAATATTTCTCTTACAGTTTTCATTTAAGATTCTTTTATATATTCGCGATATCATTATTTTTTGGATTATGGTATTTGTATTCAAATAAGATTTTAATGAAATCATTTTCATTAAAATTCTAACACTTGCTTATAAAAAATATTCAGAAAGTCTATGATAATTATGAATCAAATTTATTATTTATTTAATTATTATTTGCTGTTTACAATCTTTTTGATTTTCACTCCTTCTCATCATCACCTAGACTTCTAATGATTGAGCCAGCAAAAGGGTAAAAATATGTAGTTGCAGAGTGCAATGTTTACATACAGTAATAGTTGATAAGAAACTTATTGAAGGAGCCGTTTTCTCTACTTTATTACTGAAAACATGTTTTATGGACTTATGGTTAATTGTGATTGATTAATAATACTAATACCAGGTATATAATCTGTTTCTCACAAACTACAAATCCAGAATTAAAAATAAAATAATTATTGTGTCTAAAATTAATTATAAAGAACAGCATATGCCAACTTCTGGTGTATATAACTTGAATTTCATTAAATATTTCCATCTCATATTTCTGCATTATTTATAGTTTTCGGTATTTGATTTGAAACGATCAACATTTACAAAATCCAATTGTCCTTCACTTAGTTTCCATTTATGGTTTAAACAAGACAGAATGGATTTAGCAATTTTATTATTACTTAATAATCTTAAAAGTACATAAACTATAAAAGTGGGAAAAATTATTTAGTTGACTTCTTTGCTTTGGTAAACATAGTGAGCCTGTGGAGTTTTCGTCTTGCAATTTCTTGCTGTTGAAGTTGTCCATGGACTTCATGGTAAATTTCATTTTGTTGTTCTTCTGGAATTGTGTTCCTAAAAGAAAGAATTTTATTACAAAACCCATTAGTACAAACAAACAACACTTCATACAGATGTGGTGATAGTAATATTACAAGTATTATAGTAAGTCTTCAACAAATAATTTTCTTTTTCTTATTGATGTAACACAAACAGTATAAATTAATTTTATAGAGGTGAACATCAGTGGTTCACTCATTTATGTCATATAGTTAAATATAACTTTATATTTTACAATATTTGGTTAAAAGATATTTGTAATTTGTCAACTATTGTAGGGATCAACTGGAACTTTCTCTGGTTCTCACTACTATACAGTATTTGGACAAAGGCAAGAGACTTAACACTGAGATTTGTGAAAAGAGGCTGCGAAAAAGTTACTTTTGCACCTTTCAGGGTTATGCAAACTATAGTTTGCTTTTCCTCAGCAATGTGCACTTGGTTTTAGAGAAAGTGATTTTCCGTCATGTATTATAATGGGCTGAAAAAGTGAAGAACACATGAAAGAGTAAATTTCTGGAAAAAGTCAACTGTACTGTAACTCATACCCGTCAATGTCTTAAACCTTACACTCTAGTACTAATATGTTAGTTTACATGGTCTGGTGCCCTTAAGAAAATTTGTTTCTATCATTTTAGCACACCATTTTCAAATCTGAAAGTTATCTATTTGGGATATCGGTGTAAATAATTTTTCTATTACCACTCATAAAAACTTATCCTAGAAAAAAATTGCCATATTTTGGCACATCGTTTAAAAAAAAATCGAAGGAAATATAATGGGCCTGCATTAAAGGAAATTTTTTAAAGCTTTTGTATAATTTTCTTGTTATATGTATAGATTTTTTATAGGTCTAGGATTATATACAGTAGTGTAATAGCTTAATAGGCCTAGCTTTGTTAAAACGAAAACAGATTAAAAATTTTATAAAGAAATTTCATCAACGTTTTTAGAATAGAATAGAATACTATCTTTATTGTTTTCAAAACATTTTATACAATAAACATGAAAACAAAGGGAGTAAAATTAGGCCTAAAAAAGAATTTCTTCCAATTGTTTTTATTGTCTATGGAAAGCAGAAAAGCCCAAAGTTTGGGAACACCAGAACAGATGCAACATTTTCCACCAATGCCTATTAAAAAAAACACAATTGTGATCTCAATGACTAAAACAATAAAGAGATCTGGAAATTGCATACAAAAAAGTGATTGGATTAACTAAATAATAAAGATAGTGACTTTACCAGTGATCAATACAAATGATTCAACTGCCACTGGTTATTGAGAACAAACTAACCTGTATTGTTTCATTAAATCATATTTCTCCCATGGAGTAACACGGTCTTCAGCTTGTTTCCACATTTTGTCTGTTACATGATATTCTTCAATACCAAGTAAACCTTTTCTCTCCCATCGTTGAGTCCAAGGACGAAGCTTTAGTTTTACCTACAAAAATACTTTATCAGAATAATTTCTACAAGTGGAATGGTCATTTAATTCACAATCTTGTTTTGTTCAGTTTAATATGATCCATATATGTTAAATGAAAGGTGCAAAATAATATTGATGAAATCATTTATGTAACAGTGCATGTATGGAATATTAAATTTATTGAAGAAGAATAATTGACAGCTGTATTTATGATTTTGTATTTTATTTGTGGCAAAACTTATTACATAGATCTTATCAAATTACCTCAATAAAGTTATTCTCATTAATATTAACTTTCATTAAATCATATAAACTGAACTTCCTATTATAAGAGAAGAAAAGGAAGCATGTTGTCACACATACCATTTACACTTGAAACTACGTAACCAATCTCATACAGATGTTCTTCTACATGCGGAGAACTCCTCTTTTAGGAAATATGGATCAGGAACATTGAAATAATAAAGATAAAAAACAAAACTAGTCATACATTTCGAAGTTGTTGAAAATAAAGTTACCATGAATTTTATTATGTGCCGAAGTTTATATATAACAAATACAGGAACACAACCTTGGTGACACAATATTCCATGTTGTACAATACAGTTAAAAGAAAGAAAATACCACTTAAAAGTAGTCAACAAAACATCAGAATTATATTAATGACAAAAATTTCTAAAATTCGATTGAAGCTATCAGTTTTTTATGCAAACCATGGGCGCCGAGTTTTGAAAAAGCCAATGGGTGCAACACCAGGCTCGGTGCCAGATCCAAATTTCGGGGGGAAAAAAATCGGATAGCGTAGCCAACCGTTCGCGAAGCGCCAGCACTATGGTTGGCGCGAGCGAAGAAAATTTTGAAAGTTATTGTTAAAAACACAGTATTTTAGAGCGTTTCTGCTGATATTTTGGAAAATTTGATCACAAGTTTCTAATTTTTTTTAGTTTTCCTTATGTTATCTGCATTCTTCTGTCTTTTATGTCCATATATTTTGAAAAAATGACAATAAAAACTGCATGTTTTAAG
>JAQIWE010003269.1:0-11996 GCA_034698565.1 Campodea plusiochaeta | reverse complement strand
AGATTATACCTCTCGTTGTAAACAAAATGCAAATTATCGATAATACTCAGAGCTCTTGTGGTATTACATATGAAAATCACTCTATTCTGCAAAAATAATGTTAGTGGTTGAATGAATGCAGAACACAATAATAAATGAAAATAGTATTATTTGTAATGTGCTATTCAGTAAACAGAAAATAATATTAGATTTTTATCTGAAACATGCTAAAAAAAATAGATACCATGAATTCAAATTTTAATTGTAATTGTATTTGCTTTTTTATTCTTAACCCAATGTTGCTAATAATTCATCAATACATTACAAAATAAAATAAAAAATTGAACAAAATAATAAAAAAAATTGAAATTGGGTTCATTTTATGACATATAAAATACAATTTAAGTAAAATATAGTTAATATATAACCTAATTCAAAAATAAACATTCGTACTTCATACATGGACATAAAAATAATTTGTTGGGTGGTATTAAAACCAATAACCTCAAAAAGTACTTATATTGGTTACAAAACCCATCAAAAGGGGAAAAAAATGAATGGCATTCCGTAAATAATTTAAATTCCCATTAACGATACTCCTATCTTATACAACCTGTCAAAAATTCATCAAAAATTCGAAAATTTAGATTAGTACTGGGATATTAAGTATTGATTGATGAATTTAATACGAAGGTTAAGGCATGTTAATATGAACATAATAAGTGTGGCATTGGTATAGAAAATCAGAAAACATTGACTTTTTCTTAATGAGTATGAGCCGAGGGATGAGCTTTCTGTAAATGAGTTCATACAAAAATGAAAATGTTACCGACATTCCTATGATAAATTATATGGTAAGGTTAGTACTGTAATTTAATATTTTTATTAAATACTCTAATTTACTTTAAAATACAGTATCGCATATTTATAGAATAGCTCTATTTAAATAATTGATACTTATTAATTCTTACTATAGATAGAATAGTTTAAAAGATTAATAGAATAATGCAATTATTTAAGGTAAAAAATGTGTCAGTCCAATATGTGGGTTGGTTAGAGTATGGTTTTAAAATTCCTGATTAACAAACCAGCATGATGTTGGGTTTGAGTCTCACTTGAGCTGAAATTTTACAATTTATTTTTCTAAAATTTCATTATTAGTAAAAGTTGGAAGTAAATATGGAAATTCTTTAATTATAATATTGTCACAAAATCTTCTAAAATTAATATTCCGTGAGCAAATACTACTGACGAGGTTAAAGTTAACTAAATAAACCTTTATCTTCTAAAATTCTTTTTAAAATTGTCAGAGCGCGCGCAGTTCTCTTGATATTATTTATAAGTAAATTAACAACACCTTTCGAAAGAAATATTGAAAAATATTGGAATTTTATGAATTGAGGCATTTGGATTGGAAAACTCTTCCTCAATGTCTTGCACATAACAAGATAACAAACGAGAAACCCACAAATGCTTGAGATTAGTACCTCACATGAAACATATTCCTTTATAATACATAAACAATGAAAGTATAACATAATTATTTTCATTGTTTAACCTATTGTGGTAAATTCACGAATGAATCTTCATCACAAGACCGTCGCGTGATCCTCAAATCGATCAAACATTATTGTTTGTCCTATCGTGCAATTTAAAAATAAGGCATTGTACGATTATATTTTCCAATATCTGTGAAACCTAGTTCAGAAGTGTATTATTACTGTGTCACGCTAATGGTGTATCTAACAATTATTATTATATGGGGCTCAACCGTTATCTTCCATATATTTTAGAACAAAAAAGAACTCCCAGATATTTTACTGCTTTTGAGGCTATAAAAAAAATCTTTTTCTCATATATTTTTCGTGCCAGGCAGAGGTATGTATTACTGCCCATTTAAAATCGAGTTTATTGTAAATAATTAACCAGTTTACATGTGTTATTTTGTGTTTTAGAATGTAAAGTAGCATGCGATATGGTTTGTCGTAGGTAGTAATTTCTCCATGCTTCTAAATTCTAAAAGGTGTGTTATTATTTTAAAGCATATTGTAATTTGAGAATGTCTTTAGTGTTGCTATATTATTTGGTAACATGGAATAGTATTTGTGTAAAATGATTTGACAAACTGCATGAAACGAGATTCCAACTACAGTATACAATATTGCTATGCTCCTATGTATCATAACAGTTATAAAATTTCATTATTTTACATAATATATTATACTAAAGATGAGCTGAATTTTACGTTTCCCAGATCACTAAATTTTATACTGTGACCAAGTATTAATTTGTAATTCAACATAAATGATCGTTCAGAAATTCATTATATTTCGTTTGTGCATACAACTTCAAATGCCACTAAGAACGTACTCGTGGAGAAACATCGCGAAAGGAAATTTTAATGATCACAGGTTTTTACGAATTATGAACTATACATCGTACATTAACGCTGAGCACACATTTAGATTCTGTAGACCAAGAGGAATCGAACAGCACATTACATATCTTGTTTATGATTACGTCTTTCATTGATTACAAATTTCATTGAAACTTATTCGAAGTCGAAATTTAAAATTTTCACTTGGTGGCCATCAGGGCCACTAAAGTTTGTATTTTAGTGGCCCTGCCTTGAAATTGGTGTCTAGCCACCGCTAAAATCGCTGTTTGAGTAAATTTCACATTCTTGAATTCATACTATACTGACTGAAGTCACTATATTGAGACTTAATTCTCCTCTAATTATAATTAGTTTTGAAAAACTATTATATTATTCTAATTAAGCAATTTACGCCAAATCTGATACAATGTTTCCGTTATTATTACATAAAAAAATTCGAAAATTTATTTTTGGTTCGGCAAGTGCTATACTAAAAACTTCTATTTAAAAGTTGCATTTTCAAAGGCTTCAATTTTTGCAGTTACTAAATTTGAACAAAAACCTGTGAAATTAAAATTTTGTGATATTTTTCTTCAACTAATATTACTTCATTGCACATCTTTTATATATTTGAATATATTTTTCAATTTCTGTATAATTATAATAATTCATTATTATGTGATGATGATATTTAAAATGGTAAAACCTCCCTTTTCTATGAATTCCTCAATAGAGTCTTTCAGTAGTCTAAGTCTTAAAGAGTTAACTGTGCATAATGAATTTCCCATTTTCTCTTGTTTTCTTGTAATTTAAATCATATCCTTAGTTTTGGAAATTTGAGTGATTGTGCAAATCATCTTCTGACAGTTTAAATACTCATAATGCAAAAAATTACAAAATATCTAAAATGACAACACAAAAATTCAAAATGTCTAAGAAATCTTCTAAACTTCCACTCATTGCAAAAATATTGTGAAAACCCTATAATATAATTTTTTACCCTCACTTTCTCTGTACTTTATACTGCAACAAAACTTCAACATTCAGTCTCGCATTCCCGCTATCTCCTGAATAAAAAAAACCTACAATTTTACAATCAAAATCGAATTAACCCGGAAAGAGAGTTAATATACTTTTTCCCGTTTCTCTTTTAATTAAAGTAAATATCCAGAAGGAACGTATATGAGACAGGTTATATTATTGTACTCGTTCAAAATGAAGAAATGAAAATATTTTTATACGGTGAACCAGTTTTATCCATTAGTCTATATCTATCTAGCCGTAATAGTTTGTTGAGTTCCTTCATACTTTTTTGTGGTGTTTGTATTTTGATCGCAAATGGAAATGTTATGCAATAAATTATCTGCTGTTTGTTTTCACTGATATTAATCTCGTGAAAATGAGGCGATAGAAATATATTCACTTTTTGTCGTTTCATTTGATAATCTGGTTTATAGAACAAATGAATCAGATATAAAAATGTTTATTGTAACATTATTTATATATTTTAAGACTTTTGTGAGAAGAATATAGTTTGAGATTTATTCAAAAACAGAACGAATTATTTCAAAATTTGAAGTGTAACAAAACATTAAAATCAATTAGTGGAAAAAAATGATATTAAAAGTTGATATCATTTTATAATAAATACATATTTGTATAATCGGAAAAACAACCAAGCATTGTACACGAAGGCATTCAGGATCATGAAAATGCAAAATAACATTGAGAGCACCATAACATATTTGAGTTACAATATAATAATATAGTCGATCTTTATTCTTAATAAAGAATAACATCCTGATTTAATAACTTTTTAAATATCCATTCCTTGATTATCCTTGTAATCTTCTCTATAATGACAAAGGTTAGAATATAATTATACGGCTGTTATTGTATTAACACAGATCGTGAATACTATATAATCACTTTATCTATTTATCTATTTTGACTTCCTTCTATATTTGAAATTGCCAGAATTTGTTTTCTTCGTCTACTGATCTCAGAACATATTTCCGTAACATTGACATTTGTACAGATGTTATTAAATTTCATAATTGATACAATGCGTATAATTATTGCATACTCGTGTCAATTTCAATATTTTGATTGAATATGGACACAAACAAATTATAGAAATATTCTTCCTAACAAATTTTCACATCTCAACTCACAATAACCTGCTGAAAACCATTTCTAGTACCATCTCTTTATTTCTCTCATACTGTCATTAAGTTATAAATCATACGTAACGTGGTAATTTTATTGTTTTGCTTCTTCTGATGTCGCTTTCAACTTTACTGTTCAACAGTTCCGCAAACCCATACAAAAACAGGGAAAATACATTAGAGGAATAGTGCCGCAGTTACAATAAAAAATGTCACAGTATGCCATATATTGTTACTTCCGATTACCGTCGGATATTTTTTTTCTTTCAATAGAGTGGATTGAATTTGTGAGAGATAATAGGTAAACGAATATTTTAGTATTCAAGGCTTATATTAAAATGCAATCAGTATTCTGAAAGTGTTTGTTTTATTGTAGTTTGTTTTGAAACTCATTCTTCAATAAAAACAATGTTAGTTTTCTACGGTGAATTCAGAAATGATCAGTGGAATAAAAATAAGTTAATATAGCATAGAATAATATATTGTATGTTACTATATCTTAAAGCGGTATTTTTTTCCTGCGGGAAGCCATCTCTTCGAATACAGCTTAACGGTCTCTAGGGAAAGCGAGTACAATAGAGAACAAAGAAAGTAAAACGGGATATGTGTATGATAGATGGTTTCCCACTGGAAAAAATACAGGTTTAATAAGTATGAGCTTCTATGTATTTTCCCATTGATATTTTGTAGTAGCAATCGAAGAAGTAGTATGAAAATATCCATTAAATTTAATATCACTTTGTTCAGAAAAACAAATTCCGTCCAGAAGCATCCAACTCCGTGTAATAGAATATCGGTATTTAAGTTTAAACAATTGGAAAATGAATCTTCTGACATAAATATAAGATATTTTTAAACAATTTTATATAAATATAAATACTGTAACTGATTAGCAAAATAACAAAAAGTCAAAAACTTGATTATCACTCATGACTTCAAATAATTCTCATAATAACCAGCATTACGTCACCTTTCCTCCATATAGGACACTGTACTGTATTAATGTATGTCTATCAGAAGTCAGCTGTTGATTATGAGCATCATAGTCATAATTTCAATCAAAGGCTAATTAAGTCCACAAGAGTAATATTAACAACATATACCTGCTTCAAAGGATTCTTTTTGTAATTAATGTTTAATAAAGCAAATTCTGCTTTGTCAGAGATGTTTAATAATATATGAGAACAAAAAGTAAAACTAAGTTGGTTTTTAATATTGGAAAATGTTTTAGATGTCGTAGACAAAAAGTAAAGCAATAAATTGCGATCACATTCTAAATGCACTTTATGCAAAGAGATATGCCAGTTTTTAAAAATGTATTTCTGTAAGAACAGTCAATATTCTAAGATAAGTATTCCTGAATATAAAAACAATATATTTTACCAATATGATTTGAAATATTTTATTACTTAATAACCAGGAATTGGTATAACTTTATAAACATTATTATTTACAGGTTTGATTTCTGTATTATAGGAAAAAAATTCTGCCTCTCTGGAAAAAGTGGTTTACTGGTTGCCAAAAGTAATCACAACGTAACTGTAATTTTTACAGGCTATACAGAATGCCAATACATAAAAAGAAATAGATATTACATATCTCATAAAAGGTAACGAATACCATGGGTATTAATATAGCATAAAAGTTAACTCAAGAGAATTACTGTTAGGTTAGCAACTTACAAAACAAACAATTCTTACAATTAAACAATTGGATTAATTAATAAACACATGCAGACTATAATATTTCGAGATCTTAATAATAGAACTTAAATATGTTTTACCTCTATTTATAATTATTATATTGTATCCACATAAATTTTCAAAACAAAATCTAGGTAACAATATTCATGCAATCATCATCAACACAATTTATAACCCACGAATTGGACAGACAATTTTCAACTATTTCAGTTCTATTAATAGTACTTTCTATTGAATTTTTTGATAATTTTTGAAAAAAGAATGAACAAAATATATTGGTTCAGTTATTTTGGAGATACGCCCATGGCCCACCTGAAGTTCACAGATAACTCGCTGAGTTACCTGTGAACCTCTATCCCAAAATATTTTGGAGCTAATAACTTGTGAATCATAAGACGAAATTTGATCATTCTTTTTATAAAAGTCTTAAGATAAATTAATTTGTTTTATAAAAACTGTTTAGCTATTATGAAGAGATTTGATGCTGAGATTCAAAAATTCACATAACAGGTAACTCCTCTCATATCGTGTTTTACAAATCGTCATATCTTATAAACGGAAAATAGTAGTATGATAATTTATATACCGAAAATATTGGAAAAATTAGTATTATCAGTACAGTAAAATTAAGGGAAATCTATTTCGCTGTCCAGTCCTTTTAATAATTTATTAATATTATTATTGAACTAATTTGACCATTAACAATTACTCGTCTTTGTGAGTTTACTAGTAATCAGATGAGGAAAGTGCAGAAAGCATTTCATAAACAAACATAATATCAGAATAGAGTATTAATTAATTTCCTACCAGCCCCTCACATTCATACTGTATAGTATCATCATAATATGCAAGAGTATTATACAGTGAGTTGGTATGAAAATAGCACTTTATTAATTGTAATAATTCCCAGTAGAGTGTGTTACAATCCGTCACTTCCAGATGTCGATCTTTATGTGGAAAAATACGAGGAGTTTTTAATTTGCTGGTTTGTATTTTCACTATAACAGTGAATGTATTTTTTTTTTTTAATTATACAGCTTTCACTCTAAATATAAATTCCGTATTAATAATACCTGGATGAAGTATAATTATTATTATTGCTCAATATTATATTTAGTAGATTAGAGACTAAAATAATCTAGTTATAATATTAGTTAGTGTTTTGAATCCAAACATTAATTTTATGAGTGAATAAATCAAGTTTAAAATTGAAGTTGTGATTTTTTTTTTTCATAAGTAAGTATAACTAGTTAAACTGTTAGCACGACAACGAAGTTTTTTTTATTTCATACAAGTTTCCAATTATAGAAGGTACAAAATAGTAATGGTAATGTAGTTACTTTTTCAGCTTTAATGTGTATTTGTAAGTTTCAAAGTCTATTTTGAATTCCTCTCATATTTTGAAATGTAGTTCAGATTTCTACCACTTGATGTCACTAGAGTCTAGATATACTGTTTGTAAAAAAAATTGATTTTTTTTCCTTGATGTTCAGATCTTCTGAAAGGTAATAAAATGTGATTATAATAACTATAAAAGTAGGTTATTTATTAACCAAATGACCATCTGCATTGGTGAGAATATATATTAGGTATTTTCATAATACGATTACTGCGATGCATTGCGACAATTTACGATTCCAACGTGGGCTAAAGAACTTAGGAAGGGACTAACCCTAGACAAACGAGAGTCAATTAAATAATTAGAGTTTAAAGTTAGTCTACAGTAACACCACATCTTTTGAAGAGTATAACACTTATAAATTAGTTTGGTACTTAATGCAGTAAACTGTTCCATGCAAATAACCGAACACCAGCCTTTACATAGACAGAGTCAAATTTATTTGATTTCTGAAATTATTTTGTAACTATACAACATGCTCTTTTGTTGTTCTTCTGAGAACACCTTGAGAATAAAACTAACAAAAAAATATTTGTTATTAATACGAGATTTTTATTTGTTATAATACGAGAGATTAGAATTTTACCAGCTTTCAGTCTTCTTTTCAATGTTTTTTTTTATTATTAATCTTCTTTTTCCAAAAAATGTCAACAAAATTTGACCAGCGAAACATTTTTTTGCCAACCATCTCCAGAATCACATTCATTCGATAGAAGTGATGGTGATCTGTGAACTAATAGCGATCAATCTTTGAACGTCAATAATTGAATAAGGGATGATTGTACGATAAGATCATCTTTCTTTTAACTGACAGTAGTGATCATTGATAGTGGTTAGGATATGGAATATGTCAAGATAGAGAAGTTAGGAAAAGTGAAAATTCATCTAGACGAGCCCTAGAGTAAAAGAAAAAGCTTCATGGGGTTAATAGGGGAGGGAAAATGAGGGTGGAGAAAATTTGGTCTAGATTTAGCTTCTTTTAAATATGTACTTATAATATAACATGGTTGTGAACAGAAAAAACGCTGTAAAGTACCTTTAAACATTATTTAGTTAGGTTTTTCATTTATTTTATATAGGTATATTAAAAATATTATTGGAGTTTGCAATCAATGAATTTTATTTTCTGTATCTAATTTATTATAATTGAACTTTATTTTATTTTAGTTATTTTAATTTGTTCTATATTAGTCAATTTCCATCAACATAATGTTGCTGACATTTTGCTATACTGTACAGTAGTAACTAAGCGCATAAATATAATGCAAGACTATATGTAGTAGATTATTTCTAAATTTTTGCCTTCTAGCGAATTTCCGTTATTAAAGAGTAACCTGTAAAATATTTCGTGGATACATTATTTTTATGTGTAGGAGTAAATAGAAGTTCTGTAAGTTTATGTATTTCCATTACACAAGTATCATAAGGTCACTTATTGAAACTCAGGTTTTGTTTTTAAATTTTTAAGTATCAAAATGATTTATATACTGGTTGCCCCCCCTCCAAAAAATTACCACTTTTAAAAATCGAATATTTTATGAAATTTTGTTTAGAAAGTATATAAAACCAAATATATTTAGAAAGAGAACAAGATTCTCTTTTATACAATGGTAATTCCCGTTTCTGTCTTCAATAACTTATGTCTATTCCATTTTCAAAAGTGGTACCGTTTTTTTGGACCACCCTGTAAGTGATAGTTTTTATGTTTACAATATAATGATACTCATTGGAGTGTTTAGCAATTTTGTTCAATATTATATACATCCGTCATGAAAATTATGGGGTTATCTTTTATTATTATTATATTCTATTTATGTTTTATACAATATGAATAAGTATATAGTAATTAAAATTATATGACTGTCATCGGCTTATTATGAGTGCTCTTTTACATGCATGCACAGCTCTAAAGAGAAATGTTTTTTTTTATAAACAAAATTTGTTGCTATATTAAGTGCTATAAAATTGTTTAATTTTTTTTTTTAATTAAATTATTATTTAATGTTTTAAATTATTTAGTTATAAATTTGATTTTATATTGAAATTGGTATACATCAGCATTTCCATAATTAAAACTACTATAATATCATTATTTCTATTCGATTCGGAGTGCCAGATCAAACTTAGTAATCCTGTATATTCGTAAGTGATTCTATCAGAGAAAGTTTTTGGGGAAGCAAAAAGAAAGACCGTTGAAAAAATTGTAAAGTTTAAGCCACATTTCTTAATTAGTTCCATTTACCTAAATGGCAAGAAATAAATCTCCAATTTCAGGAGGCGCGTCGCTCTCCCAGCTCCGACGTCCCTGCGAATTTTTTTTTGTAATATTGACGTTTCTTGTTTTCCCTCCTTCTTTATGTTCAACACAATCATTAATTTTATTTTAATCAATTACAGTCAAGAAAACTTGACACTCAATCCGGAAAATCACAAGAAAATGAACCACTAACACTATTTCTCAATTCATTATTCATATTACATTCCTACAAATCTCTACAACTGTATAGTAATACTTCTAGTGTAGAAGTCGGAAAGTGCCATAAGCAGAAATTTGTTTATGATGTAAATTTTCATTGAAATATTAAGGTAAAATGACGGTAATAATATTTAATAATAGCATTTGTGAAAATGTTTTAAGAAAATTTTGTTCATTTATTTCATTTTAATATTGTACTACTATATATGTACATGCAATGAAATAATTATGTTGTTAGAAGACTACCTTAGTCAATATATGTCATCATACACTGACTTCTATCACTATACATTCTATCACTGCATGTTTACAGTACAACATAAAAGCTAAATTCTGATATTCTTACAAATATGTTGTGAATATAAAGAACTAAGCCTATATTGTATAGTTTTTCATATTACCGGATATGAATTTCATTGTGTAATATTTTGTAATCATCGATCCCGAAGTTAAATCATTATATTTCAAAATTAACTACAATTATTTTGCTAATATACGAGTGATATCATAATATCATATCAAATGCAGCATTCAAGTTCATGAACTTAAAAAATATATTGAAAACATATTTTTTGTTGTTAAAATTATCAAGTTAAGTAATGTGGAAGTAACAGAATGCATCATACTAGAATCTCATAAATATAGCAAACATAATAATGATATAAAATCTTTTTTAAACTCCGATATTACGTCCTACTTATGCCCCTTTTTCTCCGAGAGCAGGCAAAGAAATGAAATGATTTTTCCCTCACTATATTTCCCAGGAAACAGAGGGAGAAAAGTAGAGGCTGCTAAAAATTCCATCAATATAATTTTTCGCCAATAGAACATGGAAGGTACTATAAGGAGGGTAATTAACCCCATTCCCACTCTGTAGTATATCATGAAAATGTCGAATTAACTGGATGGATGGGAAACACAACTTTAGACTAATTGTAAACTCGCTTCATTTCAGCAGAGATTTCGAAAAAGTAGGAATTCGCAAGTGCAGTAAATGAAATCGTTATTTTAAGTTTTACTTTAAGGTGTGAGAATTTAGTTTAAAAGCCTTGACTTTTAATCTGCATATGATTTTTTGTTGCTGAGTTGTAGAGGATTTATTTAACTCACACTTGGAGTAATATAGTAATAAATTTAATATTTGCATAGATTTTCTCTTAACAACTTTTATTTTCAGAATGGCAATAATATTCAATTTTTATTAATTCAGGATTTTAAATAATATTATTACCAAGTCAATGCATGAACTGTGTGAAAATTACACTGAAAACTTAAAAAATTTAATTCAATTTTCTTATCAATACTACATACTGTAATATGATGGTTTGAGAATAAAATTCTGATAATACAGAAAACTTGATTTAACTAAACTTTTGGGTCTAACCTCTCACCTTGACCAATAGAAATTTCTCATGCACTTCCGCCTTCAATGTTATTTTCGGATATTATATCATTCATTCCCCCTATTGCTCATACTACTGCACACAATGTCAATGTAAAATACTCCTTTGGAATGGACTTCCGTGCGTGATGTACTCTCAAATATTCATCATTCAACTATAGGGTGAACGACTGCTGAGAAGTATACAGAAATGATTCATGTAGTTTAACTGTTCTGGCATTTATTTACACCAAGAACCTCTTTGCAACCAGAATAATTAATATATTTCTCAAATCTAAGAGAACTAACCAATAATAGCAGTTTGGATTTAGTTGCAATCATTGCTAATGTCAGTAATGTGATACTGTAGGATATCAGTAAAATAAAGCTTCATGTCATAATAATTTTAGAATAATAAAATAATAAAGACAGCGTAACAAATGAAACCAAATTTATTTCAACCCGTATTTTTTCTTTTGTTTGCAACCCTATTTTAAATCCAAGAAACCCGAT
>JAQIWE010003268.1:0-11996 GCA_034698565.1 Campodea plusiochaeta | reverse complement strand
TACCGGGCAAAGTAACAAAAGTTCGAAGTTTTCGAACGCGCCCTTACATCAATGTGTCGTCTGTCAACTAGGTTTCCAGAATACCAAAGTATAGCCGAAAATTTAAACTTTACTATTGATTCAAAGTAGGCCTATGGTATTCCATTTATGAATATTTTTTATTAAAATTATACTATTGACTGATTAATAAATTATTAAATATTTTATATTGTACACTGCCCTATCTTTCAAACATGTCACATACAAGTCAGTGAAAAATTGATTTGCTCGTTACTAGGCCAACTTACTTTGATACAGAACAATAAACACATTAAATTATTGTTATTCTTGAAAGAATCTCATTGTTATTTCTTTTTCTTTAATAGGAAAATACAAACGACTGAAAGTAGATGCTTACCCAACAATTTTTGCCTTTCGTGAAGAACCGACCCCTCGCAGAAAACTGGATTATAAGGAAAGGAGGTCATCCAGCCATGCAGAAGATACCTATATTTTCGAAACAATCGAATCGGCAGCTATATTGGAAGTTGAAGCGGGAACTAGTTCGGGTTCGTTAGAAACTACTGGTACCGGGACTCAAAATATAAGTCGTCAAAAAATTGCTAGTAAAGTATCTGTTAAGATCCAATGTTCTCTGCTGTCCGAAGCTTCATTCAGATTTTCAATAGAACGCTTTAAGGATAATGATAGGGCCATGCACTTTTACACTAGTTTTAAAAATTATGAACACTTTTTGTTATTTTTTTCTCTGCTTGGTGATGCAGCTTATAATCTAACAACTCAGTTTTCTTTAATTGACCCTATGGATCAGTTATTTTTAACACTCATGAAAATTAGACAAAACAAGGAAGATATTGAACTCAGTCTCTTATTTCAAATTTCTGAAACAACAGTTCATGCTATCATTAACGTGTGGATAAACTTTTTGTATTATCATTTAAAAGAAATAAATATTTGGCCATCAAGAGAAATAGTTAATCAGCACATGCCTTCTAGGTTCGGGAAACAGTTTCCAAACACACGGGTTATTTTAGACGCTACTGAAATTCCAATTGAAAAGCCAAAAAATATAGAAAAGCAGAGAGCTACATTTTCAACATACAAAAACAAAAACACGGCGAAAGTTATAATTGGGTGCTCTCCCCGAGGCTTAATTACATTCGTTAGTGAAGCATACGGAGGTTCGTTCAGCGATAGACAAATCATCGAACGTAGTGATTTAGTTAAAAAATCAACGGATATGTTTCAACGCGGAGATTCTATTATGGCTGATCGTGGAATTGTTGTTCAAGATTTGTTTGCCACAGCAGGCGTAAAAGTAAATATACCAACATTTTTAAAAGGGAAATCTCAGTTAAGTGCTGCTGAAACTGTCCGTGATCGACGAATCGCATCAAAACGTATTCATATCGAAAGAATGATTGGACTTTCAAAGACGTACAAAATTATGAAACAAGAATTCAAACATGCTCGATTAGATAAAATTGGAAGAGTAATATATATTTGTTGTATGCTTGCAAATTTTAGGGTATGTGTTTTAAATAGAAATTCTTAAATGTGAACTACTTCTGCACTGTACATTAGTGGACTTGTGTCAAATAATAAAGAAAAATGTCAATCTGGTACCAGATTCGTTTTATTCCTGGAAATTGGTATTCAGAAAATAAAAATTTAATGTTTTTCTGAGTGCTCATTATTCAATGACAAATTTCCTCATTATTTTAAAATTACAAAACATCAAAGATCATTTTAAAAGAAATTAAGTTCAGAATTTTTTATGTAAATAGAAAATGATTATTATTATTTAGAAATAGGCTACCAACTTTGGTGTAAATAGTGAAAAGTTATGCTAAAACAATCTTTCAAATTGATCTCTCAGTAATAACTAATTATTTTTTTTATCTTCAAATATATTCATCATTTATGGTAGCAAATCATTTTGGGAAATCCATTTTGTGGTACAAATAAAAATAATAATTTACAATAAACATTTTATTTACACTTTATAATAATGATGCTAAATATGAGCGATAATGCTTTTTATAAAAGAGTTCCAATTTTGGGACCATTGAACCTTCACAATAATTTTCATCTACTGAAATTCTTTGAACAAAAAAATCTTTAAAAGTATAAACAACAAAGTAGCAGAACTTTCTCTTACTAATTAATAATTGTCCTTGAATTTGGAAATAGTAGTTGTGGTCTACTTTCAACGACACAACATTATTAATGCCAGTCTTAAGGAACGGAAAGTGCTTTCCAGGGGCAATCTTCTCATTTCTCCCGGAGTAAGGGCACTTCACTTCAATAATGGTGTCATCACCAATCAAACCATCAGGTGAAGCTCCAAGAAAATTATATGTTTCGTGGACAAACAAGCCACAAGGCAAAACAACTTTGCGAAACCTTTCCTGGAACTTCCTGATGGCAACACTTTCATAGGTTTTCCCATGAACAATAGGACGGAGCCATTGTAAATTATTTTTAACTCCACGTACACTTTCGCACAGTTTTTTAATATTTCTCCTGCAAGTCCTTTTGCATATTGTGCCAAAGTTTGAAGCAGTGACTCGCCACTCTCTTGCTGAAAACCACTTTTTATTATTGGATTGACCGACGGTGTCTCTTTCTAATTTAACAGCCCGCATTACTGTTATGTTGTTACCACGATCAATAACCATTTCCGTAAATGGAACGTCAAAATAGTCGTGATCCACTGCAGCAGCTTGGACGTTCGCTTTGGAGTAGCAATACCGTAATGCTATGTCCATACCTGTATTTACAGAAAAATTTAAAACCGCATTCCGCACTTGATCGTTAAAACCTTCCATTTTCCGAAACTTCAATGGACGTGGATCATCATCTTCGGAAACATTAAGTTCGATGCGTAACTTCCTTTTCCTAAAATCTTCTATTTTCATTGGAGAACCAACAAAACGACCCTTTGGTTTATGAAACGTCTGTAAAATTTCAGTGCAACTCTGCTCTACGTTCAGCGTTTTCTCTTGTACGAGTTTCTGAATGCAAAATATAACTGTGGCAACATGCTTACAGGTACTGTGTGGTCCTTTTCCAGCGGGACATTCACATTCAGTATTTTTAATCTCTCCAGATTTGCATATTACAAGTTTGTAGTTGTATTGAACCTAAAAGAGAAAGAATTGGATACGTTAGGCCTATTTTTCTTTAATTTAATATATGAACATATTAAACGGTCTACCAGTAACATTCTGAATACTAGGTCTAACATGTAAAATGCAACAAATACAGTATCTGTATAGGCTATTTTTGATTATCTATCAAAATTTATTTATCCACAATAAATTACCGGTAATGACTTTTTCCTATAACATACTGAAGTAGGCCTATTTCCTATTCAGAATAGTTTATTTATCCAAAAAAGGCGTAAATCCCCTTTTCATATTTCACTTTGTAATTTCTTCGGGAAAAATATTGGTTGAGTTCGAAAGAACTCAAATTGACAATCAAAACAAATACAAAAAGTATATGTTGCTTTGTTTTTACCCAATTTGATCGCGAAATTGTATATATTTGCAAAAAGATCATGTAATTGTAATTTTTGCAAAAAGATCGCGCAATCGTAATTTTCACAAAAAGATCGCAAAATCGTTTTTTTTTTTAAGCTCTACCGTATGTGATTTAGACCTAAATATTTTCATTACTATTTCTATCACTTTAAACCATGTTATTTTATAATGTGATATGAATAAAAGAAAAAGAAAGCTTTAGACAGTGCATTTTAAAATGGGTAACACTTAGAATTAAATGAGATTGTCGGGTGTAATAAAGTACCAAAATTCCAGTATTGTTGTTTATCAATGTTTCGGAGGCATAACTTCCATATTCTGAATGAAAAACAATCAGTAATAGCAGACACAAAGACGTGTACTGAATTCTAGAGTGGAATAAAATAAACTTGAAAAGAAACTAGACCTAGAAGTTCTGTATTTTTTTTTATTTCAGATTTTTTTAGCCTATAGTATAAGGTGTTTGAAATAGGTCTAGCAGAAATAAACAAAAATTTAATTTTGCCATGAATTTTAAAAGCAAATACTGTACTGTGAATTTCATGACAGATTTCAAATTTAAAAATAATTCAAATTTTTCCAAATTTCAATTTCAAATATGAATAAAAAGCAAGTGTGTCTCACTAATTTACTTTAAGAGAAAATTAATATTTTGGGATATTAATTCACATTAATGATGTTCGTGAAAAGCTCAATGCACTGGCTCCTAAAACTTTAATCTAAAGGTGGCTTTATTTCATCCAAAAGTTTAATCTATTTGCATTCTTAAAACTAAGTCTTACTAGTTGACTTCCTTTTTATTAAAAGCATTTATGAAATTGGTAGGGTTTCATATTCAGCAAGGTAATAATATCTGAAGATTTTATTAATCATACAATTCTAGAATTAATATATTTAAAACATAACAATTATAGTCACAATAAAATCAGTATTACGATTATGATTATAAATGCCAACAACTACCAAAGAGGTTCTGAGTGTTGAGTACAACTTTCAGTAATTTTTATTTTAGCAAATTTGAAAGTTATGTCCAAAGCAGAACACCCAGCATATGATGTTATACACAATAAAACCAGTAATTAAAATAGTTAAATAACTCTCAATAAATCTTTATATTGCTAAGACTTCTTTTAGAACATTTTAAAAAAATGAGTATTGCATAGGTCTATTATAATTATTGCTGTTCATACTGACATCCTTGAACTCTGCAGCCTACGTATTTCTCACCTTTTTTTTCATTGCTGCTTTAACACATCCTGAGAAATAAAAACAATCATCACCGATGCACACACTCAACGCTTGGATAGTCATACTGTCTAACATCAGTTGTCCTCTTTCAAGTGCTTTTATATCACTTGCAGCCTGGGCATCAACAGCTTGACGATATTTGAAATAGGCGGTAATCTGTGAAGAGGGAAAGCTACTTTAATTTTGCATAACCTAGGTCTAATTGCTTTTTCCCATGATGATTCCATTCAAAAGTTCAACAATAACAAAATAATATCAGCTGAGAAAAAGTAATAGAACTTTAAATCAAGGTGACTTCTGCTCATTATTTTACTTTTTTGAGTATACGAGCTTTCTAAGAAACAGAAAGAAACTTTCTATATAGGCTATCATAAATTGATTGGTAAATAGGGTATTTGCCAAGTCATAAAAGAAAATAATATAAAAAACAGCTGTTTTGTCTCTTTAAGGCTCATGAGTTGTACTACTCTCTTAATACTATAACAAATTCATGATACAGTTTTTCCTACAGCTTAGGCCCTATAGCTTATCATTTTAATTCAAAATCCAACAAGTTGAAATTAAACATTTTTTTAGATTTATGAATTAGGCTACTGTATAATCTTGTCATTTTCAATACTGCACCAATAACCCAACTTGTGCTGCAATTTAACTTAACTTTTTTATTGCTATGTTGCTAAAATTTGTTATTAATCTTTACTCGCTCCCCTTTGGTATAGGCCTGAAGTCTCAAACAAAATGTAGAAATATGTTACTGGTACAGTACGCAAGTACCATGAACTGATTGGTTGAAGGCAGTCGCGTGGTATATCACGTAACTGCACAGATGTTCTGAGAGTACTATAGTAGATACTCTGAACATTGATATGACGACTACTAAGAACTGGCAGGAAAACTAAGTAAATATTGCTCGTCCAGTTTTACAAATCCCCTGGTTTAGTGTCGCCTGAAAAAATATTTTTCAAGAAAATGAACTTTTCACATATTTTGAGTGATTTATAATAAAAAGAATGGGAGTGCAATGATAAACGAGGCCCCCAACTTCTGAGAATGGAGATTGACCTACCCAAGAATGGAGATTAACCTGCCCGAGAAAGGTGATTGATATAATCTAACCTGACTAAACATAATCAAACCTTACCTAACCTAATAACCTTATGGGTCTCGATTATCATTGTAGTCAAAAAGAATGATTTATAATGATCAATCTTCTTACAATTTATCAAAATCAAACATTCTTTTTATAATAAATCACACAAAAGATGTGAAAAGTACATTTTCTTAAAAATGATTGTAGGCCAAGCAGATGATGCTAAATCAAGGGATTTGTAAGACTGGGTGAGCTAGGCCTATAACAACATAGGAAAAATAAAGAGAATAGTTAACTAGCCTACCTAGGCTCAGACAGAGTTAATATTAACAAAGAGATGGGCTAAATTCTAACAAAGACTTACCTGTTCACTCAAAATTAATGGCAAGACTTCTGAATGTGCTTCTGTTACAGTTTTAAATCCTGTTGAAGGCCAGTTTGGAAGAGCAATTTCCTCAGGTAAATTTATAACAGGTCCTCTAAAGTCATCATTTAGGTCATAAGCTTCCAACCTGTTTTCAAAAAGAAAACAAAAAAAAGGATACATTTTATGACATTGTTTCAAGTTAAAAATAATATTTGAATGTTACCTTTGCACTAAATCCTCTTTTCTTCCTATGGTACTTGCATTACGTTTAGATAATTCAAGTTTTAACTGCTGAACAGACAATTTCCCATAGCGATCGGCCATCTTTGCACAATTGCAATCCCTCAAACTACACTAGTGACATCTTGCGGCGGAGTTTTTCTCGTTGAACCCCATTCTCTTGCAATACTATTCATGACAAAAGGCTGTTCGACTGTTAAAGGGCAATTCTTTCTAATTTTAATAAGCTACTTTCACAAAAGGAAGTACGAGAAATAATTATTGTTATTGCCTGCTGTAGTATATTTTTATATGATTTCGGAAATGCGCGGTGGTAATTTGCATAAATCTGTCTTCTGTATAACACACGCTTATGTAAAATCTAATCCTTCCGTGGACACGTTATATCCATCTGTTTTCACCTTTTTTCCGTAATTGCTATGTACTCAGTAACTTTTAACACCAGCGACAGTACAGGAACAATACCTCCCATTTAATAGTCACAACTCAACGACCCAAACACACGAACGCGACAATCACAAGTGGCGTAGCACAGTATAAGTTCATATAAGAAACGAAATGAAAGAGCATTGCAGAAAGAAGAAAGGGAATTGGTAACAGGCTTTTATAGTTTTGAGACTATTGACCCAATACAGTATGTTCACATTTAGACTATAAGTAATAAATAATAAATAATAGTTGAGTTTTCTTTCCAAAGGTTCCATCGGCAGTCCTCTTCAGTCTTCACATAATTTCTGTATAAAGCGATTTTATTGCAAATTCGAGATCACAAAAAGATATGTAATTCGTATTTAGTATATTCCAATATAATTTTTGGCAGCAAAAGACATGATGTGTCGCTTGATGACGGTAATGTGATTTTTTTTTGTTTCACTGGAATTTATTTCAACATGACAAATTATTTTACCATAACAATGATCACTATACTGATATATTATGTAAAAGGAGAGTATAATCACTTTCTGTTACTGACCTGCTTAATATATTTCCCCCTTGAATATCGTTTTGGTACCAGAAACACTCTATTTTAAAATGTACTCACATTGCATTGTGCTACTGCATATCCAGTAAGGTCAACAATATAGAGTTGATTTTGGGAAAACTAATTTCTCTCCATGTATCATAATTATCGTCAACTGTTTAAAAGTGAAAACCCATTATTGAAACTCCGTATTGCGCAAGCCTGGTTTCAGTGTATACATTGTATTCTGTATAGTATTGAATAACAGCACTATTATTATTAATCGTTCTGAAACTAGATGCATATTTTGAAGTTTGTCGGTTCCCGAAATCTGAAGTCATTAGGAATAAAAATAAATAAATAATTATTTTATAATCGTTCAGAGAGTGCTATGTATATATTGAGTGAATAGTTTTTGAGAATTGTAAAGCACCTAAAAGAAGTCAACACCGAATAAAAACAAATGTAATATGGCTTCAAATATAACATTCCATAGTACCACCAGAAAAAACTTACCCATATATCTCAAAGGTGAACAGCAAAGTAACGGTTGTCACCAACATCGAACTCTAAATTTCATATACGCAGATATACGCTACCCTATACAATTCACATTCATTTGAATTCTCGTTAATACATCACACCACACAATCAAAACATTTTAATAAATTTATTCCCAATGCCAGTTTAATCACAATTCTGACATGTATGGGGGCAAGTAAATGGACACATATTTGTTATCAAATTAACAATTCCCCATTGCTCTCCCGAATACAAAAGACACATTACTCTCTACATACTAATTATCCCCGTATAATGACCCGAACATAATTACATATAATGCTTCACTCGTTCATTCAAAAGATTCCAAAATGTGAGCACACGCAAAAATAGCAACCACCTTTCATTAATGGGTGTTTGTTGACACTGTTGACTGCTACATGGACTGCTGGTTGCTACACTATATGGACGGTGTATTGAGGCATTTGACGACGAGAGTGTAGGGTTTCATTTATCGATAGTTTTTCAGAACAGTTCAGCACACTCTGTTTTTAGTTTACTCCTGTATCATCAGATATATACTGCAGAATTTTATCGAAATTACAAATATTATTTTTTTAGTTAGTGAGGACTATTAAATGTATGTACAGTAAAGTAGTTTTAGAATGCGTGGCATTAAAAAAATAAAAGTAACAGTGAAGCAGATAATTCTCTCATTTCTAATCAATGACAATATTATTTCCTGATCTCGTCATCAAAAGCTCATTAATAAATCATAAAAGCAATTACTGTTAGTATAATTTGCGTATAACCCCATTCCCAAAGCTTATCAAGAAATTCCATTACTGCTTCTAGCTGCTGGTTATAGAATTCTTTTCAAAAAATGACTTATCTCTCTACTTCAGGCATTTCTCCACGTCGCCCTCTTTTTATATTTGTTCTTATTCATTAAACAATAATGTACTCAATATGGTTTTCCTTCAGTTCGATAAGAATCATTCATACCATATTCCATTCTATTTGCCATTCACTTTTGAATAGAACTGAAAACAGATAATACCTTATTTTCTCATGTGTTTATATTTCATATTTTATGTCATTGATTTATTGAATAAATATGGCTCCTTGATTTCTAAGGCTTATCATGCTGTGACGTTTTGTGCTAATATCACGCAAACTTGTGTGGACATTTTGGTAGATTAGAACAGGAATTGAAAATTTATAAAGACATTTGTGAACATTCCAGTAATTTTATAGTATGGAATAGTTCAACACGCAGAATAAACTAGCAAGTTTTCGATTTTTTTAACTTCTTTTTTTAACTATATATAAGTTTAACGTAGTAATAAATGTACAATATATAACTCCCATTGGTCAATAATAAATTGTTGCGGTTTCCGTAATTATTAAACACCACAATTATCTTATGTTAGTATATGTTGCTGTCAATCATAGCAGTGTGGCAAATTTTGCAGTATTCTAGACCTATCTGATCACTTTATAATCATCATTATATCATGGAGGAGGGAATGATTTTTTGTTTATACAAGTACTTTCAAATTCGTTACTGCATGACTCAATATAAACATTTCTCGATCAAATGATGTAATAGTGATGATCACGCACAGGCGCGGATACAAGCCCCCCCGTCAGGGACATAAAAGACAAAAGATCACAGAAAACATAAGAAAAACTAAAAAAAAAAAAAAATTGAGGTCAAACTTATAAAATATCAGTAAAAAAGGCCTAAAAAAGTGAGTTTTTAACTGTAATTTTCAAGATTTTCTTCGTTCGCGCCAACCATGCTGGCGCTTCTCGAATGGTCTGCGACTCTGTCCGATGTTTTGTGTAAATAAATACAAGTATTTTTAAAGATCCACACTATCCACGGACAATATGCAAATAGATTTTATAAAATTATGGCAAATAAAATAACATTTCTGTTCAGCATAAAAATTTGAATAATAAGATACCGTATAATTTATTACACCAATCAATTGCAATAATTAAATTATTTTCACAATTGTATGTCAAGTATAGTCTTATTTTGAACTTCCAAAACCATGAGACACAACCATTGAACTTTCAATTTAATTCATTGTATAGATGTTTTCATATTCCTTTCAAAGTAACTAATAAACAGAATGTTAGTTGCTTTAAATCAATGCTGAGTGATGTCATTTATTCAATAGGTCGGAACTTTTTATTAACGATAATACCTGATTGTGTAGGGGAACGTCTACGAATTCCAAGTAATATTGTCTGAAGTGAAATTGTAGTGTTCAGTCCCTTAACATAAAATGCAGAATAAAAGGTTTGTTATACTATCATTTATTTTGATATAATACACGGCATTCTTAAGACATGAGAACATACGCCTAAATATGAATAAGAAATTGAAATTCTACAGTAATGACATTTCATGATAACAATATATGAATAGTAAATTTATTTTCAGGGACTAGTGCTGTTTTGAAAAAAAAAAAAAAAAAAACATAATAAATATTCTAATTATAGCACCACAAAAAAGACAGAATATAAACACTAGCGGTTAAAATTTATATTTATAGTAAATTATTGAAGTAATTAGAATTTACAATAATGTCATTGTTGAATTGGTTCTACATCTACTTCACTCTCAAGAGTGGCACCATACAGTAGGACAATAAGTCAACAACTGATAAAAAAAATTAATAATCAATTGAAAATGATGGAGATTTTATGTACTCAGGAATATTCTTTAATGTTTCCCTCATATGCTTCTATATTTTGACGAAATGATGAAACCCAACTCATCTGTGATTTCTTTCTCGCTCTCCTTTCCATCTGCTTGTACGTCCCCAAAGTAAAGTGCAGTAACCTTTTCCCTTTGACACAAAGCGTAATCTCCTTTTCTTTCTTGTTCGTATCACTGTAAAATCCAAGGCTATGTTCCTTTTCCACCATCTTCGTAAAATACGTGAGAGCAATACTGTCCGCTACACCAGAATAGAAGAAGAATATTGCAATTCTGGATTTGACCTTTCTTCATGCTGCTTTCATTTATTATGGCGGATTTTTAGAAACAGGATTTATATAGGAAAGGATGGAGGTTTCTGAAACTATAGGCTAAATATTTCGAATGGATACGGTAGATAATATTGTGCGAAGTATTACATTACAGACAGTATTATATTACTGCGATCTGACAATCTGTAGAGTCTTACATTTGCTCCTGTATTGTTATGTATCAGTAATATTATTACGCATCGTTATCTAATATATACCCCATTATAAGTAATACTATGTTGTTTATGTGATACCAGTTATCGATATTTAAGATTTCTATGAACAAAAACAGAGCACCATATCAATAACTTAGAAACTAATAACAGATTTATCACTTTAAGTTAATTTTATGAAACTTCAAAGAAAGGATAATCTTCTTTGTGGTTTGGTAATAAAATACGGTCTTAAACTTCCAAAAATAGATGTAATTTCTCAAATTTTCAACTAACAAACTTCAGTCTTTATCAAGAGAAGTCTTTATCAAGAGTCTTTTCTCTTGATAAAGACTAAAGTTTGTTAGTTGAAAATTTGAGAAATTACATCTATTTTTGACCGTATTTTATTACCAAACCACTATGCAAGAAACTTCTAGCCTCAGAAACACTATAATAATCTTCTTTAATGCATAATGTCCGTACAATTACATTTAAATATGCTATACCAATCGCCAAACAAAACCCTGGTATAAAATATTCCCTCTCAAAGAAATCACTTCTGATAAGACATGAGGAATGAAAATGAACTTTCTTTCTTCTGAGATTCAGTTACCCAGATGCATTTTGATAGCTCTCAATAACCCCTAGAAGTATGGATGCACCTTTAAGGAAATCGAATATCCACTCAGCGAAATACGAAGTGCTGATTGAGTACTTTCAGTACTAAATGAAAAAAGTAGTAGTGAAATGCATGATTCCGTTCCTATATAAAACTCAATTCGATTATTTGTAGTCCATTCTTGAAATAGGAATGCTGCTGTGAGTGAGCAAGAGTGGG
>JAQIWE010003267.1:0-11998 GCA_034698565.1 Campodea plusiochaeta | reverse complement strand
TCTGGAGACATTTTTCTATGTTCGTAGCATTTGCTCGGTCATTGCCCAGGTTAGTGGCGAAATGCTACGCAACATATGTTCCAGAGACCTTTGAGCTACAATTCAACAATACAATATAATGTAGTACAAAGATACAACAGCAATATAACATTTTCTCGTGAAACAAGTTCCGTTGGATTAAAAATAATTCTATAGCAATAAAAAGTTTTAAAACATACTTTCAACACTACTGTCTTAGCAAATGGAGAATATGGAAAGTTTATCGTTTTGCTTTTTGCAAAGCTCTGGAATTATATTTCAGGATTCTAAATTCAAATTATGACATAAGATTTATTTTATTGTCTGAGGATGTATAGATTACACCTACACATCCTAAGGCAATAAAATAAATCTTATGTCATAATTTGAATTTAGAATCCTGAAATCATATTAGTCAAATATTAATCTTCACCAAATTCAAGTCAAAATCCTTTTTTAATTGGTTAGGAAAACTTATTTGTTTTTTTTATTTCATCATGATACAATAATGTATATTAAATAGCATATTACCGCATTTTCTACTAAAATTTTGGAAATCGTTGGATTTATTCTGAAAACCATACCTTTATTTATAGAGAGCGTTAATTTTTGTGTTTGTAGAATTAATATGTTACGATAAATTTATTTTGCTGAGAAGTTATACTCTCTATACAACCCTCCCATCTAGGAGTCTGATGGCATATTAACTCTGCTAACAGCAAAAAAGAGAATAGACTTTAGTTAGACTACATGCATTCATATTGTGCAGATGTTTCCTTATGAATGAAATGTATACTACAGTTTGATCAACGTATATTATAATCAGTAGAATTTTGACAATATCGATATACCTGTGAGTACAATGTATTGTTATCGTAATTTTACTGTTACTTGTTGGTAATATGTCATTATGTTCACTCCGTCAGGTCTCACTCTGTGAACAGCAAATGCTAAGTGAGCTAGCAGCATATTATGGAAAATGTGACAGAATTCACCGAATCAAGGTAATTAGCATTATCAAAATAATAACTCACTAACTTCTACATTATATAACCACTCCAGAGTCCAGTAATTGTTAAATTATGTAGTTTTTCAGTTCTTCTGAATAATTTTAAATGGCAAACTAAAAAAGGTCTTTTAGAGAACACACAGCACATAACAATTCGTTTGACTTATAGTATACAAGTGAAGACGTGATGTTACTGCAGTTTCATTATTTCGAGCGTCATGCATACAGAATGATACAATTCTTAGCCCATCAATATGTTGAAATTACGGTATCTATCTTGGAAACACAAAAAATACATTGATATTAGTACAATTTTTGATATTAGTACAATTTTTGATATTAGTGCAACTTTTTTAACTGAGGTTCTTGGATTTATATTAAAAAAAAATCAAATATTATTATTACTGTTTTTCCCCCAAATTATTCTTTGTTATTTAATTATTGTTTAAAGAAAATTGTCTGTTGTACTTGCACATAATGGGCACTGGACTACATGTACTTGGGTTTTCATAAACAATTATTCATTTATTCATTAGTACAATTTTTAATAAAATCCCGTATCTATTTTGTTTGTCAGAGAGTTTATAAATTATCATTTTAAAAAGAAAGGAAAGAATCATATTAAATAAATACCTTTTAAAAGAACATCATTGCTGGTTTGGTTTTAAGAAGATATTGTCACCTTACTCTAGAAACCGTACAACTCTCCCCAAATAGCAACAAAAATAATATATTCAAGCAATCCATATTCAAGGACTGTCCGTACCAAACAATACATTTCAATCAAATTCAATTCTAATCCTCGGAGCATATCAGTGGAGAAAAACATGAGATGGAATCTTCTAGACGAATTAGGTTGCGCTAGTGGCTAACCAATTCGTCCGCTCAGGGCTATGAAACAGAGAAAATGCATTACTAAAACCGAATTACGAAATGCCCGAGAATGCACTAATATCGTGGAAATGAGAGAGAGTTTGTGAATTCTCCGCACTTTCCCAGAAGTTAATATGCGGAGGCAATTTTTCTCCTCTTCATAAAGAAATTTCGCCATCTGGTTCGTTTCGTTCTTCCTTCAAATGGAGTGGTGAGAAATGTAGTAATGATGTGCGTTTATATGGACGCGGAGAGAGAGTGCAAACTTATTGCTTTTTATATGGAATATGTTTGGGGATACAAATATATTCCGGAGGATCTATGTGCTTTTATTCGCACAGAACAGCACGTGGTTCAATTTGCATTTATTAATAAGTTGATAGCAAATTGGCAATGAAGCTAAAAGAAAGTGAAATGGGGTCAGGTTATTAAACCAAACAACACGTGTGGAACCAGTTGAGGTGCTAATTCATAACTACGAGTGGAATATTCTTATACAGTATAGTATTCACTATTATTCCTATGAATTTAAATTTTCCTAATTCTCAGTATATCTCCATAAAATAATTCTTTTGAATCACAGGCCAAAAGACAGCAGTATGATTTTCATTGATTTGGATATCTTTGATGGGCTCTTATCTCAGTAAATAAAAGAGTACATTGTTTTGCAGTGTTTTAAATTTACTGCAAACACATTTTCACCCAATGCATCGTTTCAATACTTTCAAAATGTACGAAAGAATATGATTAACTGAAATAAGAGGCCATCAAAATATTCGATATAAATGAATTTCATTGCTGCTCTACAATTTTTGTTTTATTGAATACTATTTGTAAAAAGAAAAAGTATCCATCTGCATCTTTGAACTAATATACTGAAAAATAAAAACATACAAGACTATAAAAAAGTATACAAATCTTCACTTAATTACATTATACAAAAACCACATTAACGCATATGCAAAAAAAAGGCTTAAAGACTGAAAATAACTTAATCTCTTCTGAAAGCAAAACATTCTAAAATCAACTCATCTGACTTTTCCATAACGTCTCTTCTATCCCTAAAAAACAGGAGGTAAAAAAAAATCTAAAGACTTTATTTTATGATAGTATGTTTGTGTAGAATAAGAGGTTTGAGACTCATAGTAGTTGTGACACTAACGCCTCTATGGGAATGAATGAGAACTGCCGTGAGGAGTCAACAGCATCTCTGAAGGGAAATTATTTGCAAGGAGACACATGTCTTCCTTTTACGATTTCCCGTGGGATTTCAGTGTAGAAAAAAAGAGCAGATGAGATTTAAGTTGCTTATCACCACCTTCCTGTTAGCGAATCATATATGGATGTATTCGGAAAAATAATATGAATTTCCAATTTTTGAAATAAGGGTTTTCAATATGAATGAGATTGGTTTTTCTTCTGGTATAATTTTTGTATGAGAGTTGTAATTGAAAATGATACAGTATTTTAATTATTTCCTGAGATAATAGTTCTAAGAAGTTCTCATATACTCACATATTAATCATCTAAAGTGTATTCAGATAATTAACAATGGTTGAAATATATAATATACGAAACAAAACAATTATAAATACAAAGTCATAAGGAGTACTCTAGTCACAAATTGATATCTCAAGAGTTATTTGAGAAATAATAACAATTTGACTCAGAGCTCAACAACTGAATGTTGTAATTTTGCATTCAAGGAATTCTTATAATATTACAAAGCTGACAGAATATATACTAATATACATGAGTATGTTCAAAATAGTTTTTTTCAGCTACTGTAGTCCATCTTTGACTGTGGAAGTCGAGACTTTTATAAATTGTCACTGACCAGAATGATCTGAAAGTACAAAAGATATTTTTTATCTTCTTTTTCTTGTGTTTTGTGTTGCAATTCATTCTGAGATTAAGGACAATGGTAATCAGAATAAATCAGTGATGTTTACGAGAAGAGATTATCTTCTACTGCCTTTGTTGTTTTTCTATTTCTTGTGAATGATACGCTACACTCCAGTATAGTATACCGAGTTATTTATGTTTGTAAGAAAAAACATAAGAATAAACTACAGCTATTTAGATAAGTCTATTTTAGGTAGCACAAATCACAATTCTAACTTATTTATTTAACTGGTTAACATAACTAACTTTTCACATACAGCATGAGTTTACCTCTATTTAGTTAACCAAAAGATTGCCTGATTGATATTTGTTAGAATGGAAGAAGTCTTTTTATTATACCTCGTACATTTTGCTGCGTGGAAGTGTGGTAATGTATAACTTCAACAGTCATAATATTTGGTTTTTGCTCATGATAATATTATAACCAAATTGATTCAACTACATACACCAGCCGTCCTTTTGAAAGTTGTGTCTACACCATTATTCATAAGGCCACTGCAAATTTTCAAATATTTTATAATTTCTTGAACAATAGATTTTCAGAAGATGGCAGCACAATTTCTTCTACATTAATTTTTCAGTCTGAAAGGACGTTTTCCTCTTAATCATGATATTAATTTATTACCGATTGTAACATTTGTTACAAATATAAATATGTGGCTGTATTCGTATACATAAATAATGTGTTACTTTACTTTTCTGAATATTATGGGTTAATAATAAAAACTTTAGTTCAATGTGATGTAAAAGTTAGCAAAATCATCTTGCAGTGTATTACGAATTTTTGAATGACTGCTACTCGTAAACAACGCGGCCTGTAAATAATGATCAAACTTTACGGTAACGAAGTGGCTGTCATATGGTGAGTGATTATTAATATTACTAATAATAAGTAATATAATATTATAGAACATAAAATTTTCAACATATAATTTTGATGATACAAAAATTTAAGTATCTTCATATCACATAGATCTATTTTTTATGAAGACACGGTAGGCAAAACCAAAATACTCTAGTAAATATAACCACTAGCATATAATAATAAATCTTATTTCAATTACCTTTCACCTATTTTTTCCCTCAGCACTCTCTTAATTTAATGTTAAACCAATACATAGAACTTCGTAAACCAAATTTGCATTAACACATTTTCATCCTTAACTAACACAACTTTAAAGCTTACAATACCACATTTATAATAAGTTTTCAGTTTCATAACCACCAATGGCTGTGAACATTATAAACCTTCCTTATTAATTAACTAAAAGTTGAACTTAATATATATACGAATGCGTTAATGAAAATAATGACGAAACTTGCTGAATTCACATAAAATGAAAACCTATAGTTAAAGTAAACATTACGCCAAATGTTTTTTCAAGGAAGAAGAACCGCCGTGGAAGCAGAACTTGGGAGTAAAGGCTATATAGATATTTTGTTATATACATATAGATTGTTCAAAGTTCCTAAGGGCAAGAGGTTAACAAAAATTTTTGCTGGAGCATCAAAAGTATGAAAACAAACAAAAGACTAATTAATGTTGATGAGTTGAAATGGAAAGTAAACCTAAAGTAACTTTTGTTTTAGAAGGATAATCTATTACAAATGATTTTCTTACACGTGGTAGAGTTAGCAATCTGTTCAAGACAGCACAATCATTTTCTCGTTAATGTTATTATCGTATATGGCTTAAGCGTTTCAGATCAGACTTACGTTATTATCGCTATTGAAGTGTTTCCAATGATTAAATTGTAATTGTATATTACTATGTAGTGTGTTGTATTATCTTTAGTTAGATAAGTAAAATTTATGTATATTTGCACCCAATTTGATAAACATTTTTAATTACCATCAGAACAACAACTTTAAGTAATGTTTACTTGCTGTAACAACTTTAAGGAATGTTTACTTGCCGTAACAACTTTAAGTAATATTTACTTGCTGTAACAACTTTAAGTAATGTTTACTTGCTGAAGTACTGCTGTTGGAACTTTAATTAAAATAATATCATTCTTCTAGGATTGAAAAGTAATCAGCAAGCCGTGATGACTTTATTTGTATTATCAGTTGATGCAGATGTTACTTATGTTACGATGGATGCTAAGTGGCATTTTTCTTCTATTAAATAGTTCTGCTTGGGTTTAACCACTTATTGAAACACAATAATTCTCCAGGACGTTTCGCCTTTTTAATGAAAAGGCTTTATCAACTGTACAGGTTAAACCCAAGCAGAACTATTTAACAGATGTTACTTATATTGTACGCTGCAAGTAATTTAAAGAATAAACAATCACTTGCTACTACACTACTTGTATCTAAAATTATATATAACACTAAAGAAACCATCGTTTACTTTTGACACCAATATATATTAACCATGGCTTAGTAATAATATATGCTGTACGTTCATGCTTCTTTGCTTCTGTGTATAAATAAAAGGAAGAATAAGAAGAAACGAATAGCTCGTATTGGCGGAAAGACTCTCCTAAAATGAGAATTTTCTTCCAGAGGTCCCTTTATCTTTCTTCCATTTGGAAGGAGATAAGAAATTTGTCTTACCGCTGAAAATGGAAATTCTTCGGGAAGAAGTAACAGTAACATTTATAATAAAGAGATATACTCGTAAGAAAAGTATATATACATATATAGAAAGACAGTAGAAAGTTGTTTTGATAATATCAAAATTTGGATTCAGGGCACTGCGAAAAGGAAAAAATGTAAACGGCAGTGAATACAGTATGTATAAGGTTCAGTGGTTTTCTCTTCCTCTATTTCAAAGAAGTATTTTCTTCCAGAAGAAAAAGTTTTTCTTGTGATAATTGTGTTCCGCTGTACTAACTGATGCAAGTTTGTTTTCTTTCTTTTGCAAAAGCGTATGAATATCTTAATAGAAAAAAAAGTATTCTATCAGTGTTTATATATATACGTCCATTTTTCCTTCTTTTTTTATAGAATGAAATGATGCAGGTTCGTTTAAGTTTTGTAGAAGAAAAAGAAGAAAGTTGAAGAGTGCTGTATGAAGAAAGTATTATGGGAGATTCCTTAATTAGATGTGTTTGTTATAGTGGATGCTGTGTGTTGTGAGGGGGGGGGGTGGAGTTTTCTTATGACCGGACGTATGAAATATATACCTTAATGAAATTGTGGGTTAACATCAGTAGGAAGTATATACTGTAGTGATGATATGAAATTACGTGGTTTTGAAGTTGCTTTCTGTGTTAGTTTAGACATGGGGTTTTGAAATTCAAGTTAAAGGGTTACCTGTAGCTAAATTGACTTTCTGATATTATAACTTAATATTAGTCTTCTTGATATAAATAACTCATATTATTATCCTTACCTCACAAAAATCGCCGGTTTTGGAGATTCATCTTAGAAAATGCAACAAAATAAGCTGTAAAGTAGCGGAGCAAACGTGGCCCAAAATAAGACAACTGCTGTTATATGAATAAAATGATTAATTCTGTAGTGTACTGTAAATAAATTGGTTTACTGCAACAGGATTTATGCAAACAAATAACATAACTCATCTGAAAGTTAAAACCAGCTTCTTATGGTGGATTTTCGTCGTTGAGTCGGTTTTTTCTATTAGTGTCGAATAGTAGCACTGTAGCACTCGCACTATATTTTAAAATAGTTTAAAGGTTAAGGAGCTAGATGATGGTCAAAAAGGTAGTAATGCAGTTTTGATTGTGATATTCTGAAATTTTGTATATGAAATGTCAAATTGTGTTACTACATAATTCTTTATAAATTCAATGATTAAAGTCATTTAAAAGAAAAAAAATCACTGAATGTACGTTATATTGTACTATATGACATTGTGTCGAATTTTAATTTTAAGACAAAATAATGTAAAAAATTTATTACATATTTTATTATTAATAATAATGTTAAAAAAAATGGCGAGTTATATATAAAAACATAAAATACCTTAACTAAAGTACATCTCTTTAACAATGCCAAGTGCATGAAACTCAAGTCAACACATATACTGTAACTATATCCTCTATCACGTCTCAATTTCCTCTTCAATCATATACCACATCATATACACTCATTTGTATGAAGAGCAGAGAGATCTGTAATCAATTCAATATTTCAGTATATATACTTGTACACTTCTTGGAATGAATATGATGCTATATATACTCTAACTCATCTCTATTTGTAGCACAGATTCTATCTCTTTTTCACATTTCACGAAACCAAAAGTAATGTCTCACTTTTTCATTGAGAATTCGATTCTATAGAAGATGTAATCCGATGTAACGTAGATTTTATAGGTTGGGGTTTTATGTATGGAGTCATGGTAATTATCAACTTTGTAAGAAAAATTGTATTCGGTATTTTCCATAAATTCTGTGAATTGTAATTACGAATGTATAAGTTTTTGTTATTAAAATTTTTACCTTTACAGTAGTATTGGTTTCATTTGCATCTGATGAAGTTTTTAAAGTCAGTGAAATTGAAATGATATGTAATATTGCTTGCATGTTACGTAACTGATTACCTTTCTTTTCGTTTTTCAAAAACGATGTCAATTAGGATATTATATAGATAGAGTAGAGCTCATCTATATTAAAAAGCAGTTTGAAATTTCAATTATTTTATATACTGGATTTCATGTCGTATATGCTGTAAACTATGCTGAAAGTTTATTTAATGGTATTCCTGAAAATGTATTTGTTTAGTATTGCTAAGTGTCTCCTAATCAGAATGAATCGTTTTTTTTACTCGCTCTATCCAATATATATAATTATATCCTAAAGCATATAAAAATTATAAATGAACCTAATTTTACAAATTCAAATCAGTACTATATACAGTGAACAACAAAGATAATCGTTTCTAAATCAAACAGATCAGATGTGTTCATAGACGAAATAATACTGATGACGACCTTCAACTATTTTAAGAACAAAATGACAAACAAAATGTTTCACAGTAGATATAAAATTACAATAAGTGATTCTCTTATAGTTTTGAAGCATTATTCTTGCAACTGATATGTCATATTGTCAGTGAAAACATCTGCTTTTGTCATTTTTATAAATGGATCAATAGAATGTGTAATGCGAGGGCTGTATAGTGAACTGCTGTCATACGCATGAAAAGCGTAAGTGTAAAATCCTTAAACCCTGAGTGAGTGTGAATACTTAACCATGGTGGGAAGTGAAGAGGTTATATATGAGAGATTTTCAAACACTCAAATTTTCCATTCGCAGTTACGAGTTCTGTAATACTCTGGATGGTAAAAAAACTACGTAATTTTTATTGGTACAGAATTGATACGCTACGACCTGCTATTTCACGTAATTTAGTATTCTATATTTGTGATTTATTGATGTTTCGAAGTTCTTCTAATTATTTATAATGATTTCTGAAAAATAAAATAAAAATATATTTTGGAAGTTCAATTTATGAGTTAATATGATTTCTAATGAATAATTTTTGGTAAATTTACTACTCCATTACTAATTTTCATGCTACACTTATAGCAGGCGAAATTTCTTAGATCTTAGCATTCTTAGGTATATTATTTTATGAAATGTTATTTAAGAATTGATTAAAAAAGTGCAATTCAGCAGCCTTTATTTTTCAAATAACCAAATCGGGAATAGTAACTATCATAGCAATCATTCACTATGAACAATATATTAATACGCCAAGAGCTTATGATATTATACAACAAAGCACACTTTAAAACAAACAACACACAGTATCTTTTTTCTTTGCCTACAATCGTCATTACACAAATAAAAAAAAATTAAAAAAAATCTAAATCCCATTCATTCAAATAAAAAACTCCTTCTACTAAAATGATACTATATTTTCTAAATCACTTCCAGCAACGCAAACAGTACGGGAACAACATCTTGTAATATTTTTATTCTGGTTTGGAGCAATTTCTTTGAAGATGCTGAAATGGTCATTTGATTCCACTCAAATAAGCACAAAGAGTACAATATTCAATGTGCTGGAATGAATGAATCTTGGAAAGAAGATTTTTCTTTTTCGTTCTTGGACTCTCAAATCTCAGTTACCTCGGAGCCCTTTGTGAAGAAAAGAATATACAATACAGCAGGATGAGGAGAAGAGTAAAGCCACATGCTGATCTTTCCTTTCAATAGATAGGGGAGGAAGAATCAAAATCTTTTGTTGGAAATCCACTAGTAAATCCCACAACTTTATTATAATTTCGTGGTATAATGTTTATTATACAATATTACATTATTTTCTTGGGCACGTTGAAAACAGTTGCTCTGTTCTTACAAGGTTCTATTATATTCCCGATTTTTATTAATTCATTATTTGGATTTTGGAACTGATTTTAGTTATGTTATGTGAAGGTAGGTTATTATCGAAATTGCTGAACTTAGGTTTTAACAGGTTTGCTTACAGTCATTTCAGATCAGTTTAAATATATTATGATATTGTCTGCCATCTGACATAGCTGTGAATCTGTTCTTAATACTTGCTAACATTAAGTTTAATTCTATCTCTAATAGTGATATTTGTATATGTATACTTTAAAAGTAGCATAATTTACTACCACGAACAATCAATTTACTTTATATTAAATTGGGCTAAATCGTTTCAGGTATTTCGTTAATTACGTCAAAATTTACTCAGATTCAGTCAGTTCGCTGAAATTTATTTCAGCTATACTTCTCTACAACCGCCTTATTTACGTCGAAACCAACACTGCAAACCATTAACCAATTTGCCAAAATTAAGTACCTGCTGCATTCCTAATAACAACCTTCGCCATCCCATCAAATGGGGCTTGGAAACAAATGACTGCAGTAACTACTCAATGACCAGAAACAAAGCATGATCATTTCATCGAAAGCCCTATTTGACTCTATTTCCCTATACCTCGCATGAAGACGCATTTTTGTACTTTGCTACTACGCTCAACCTATGAAAATAAATACGGGTTTCTAACTTTCAAGCTGCAGGGGTGTGATAAAGAATGACAAACGACATTTTTTTTACCTTATTCTGAGGAAAAGTATAGGGAGCTATGATGTGTATGGTTATATCATGTGCCCTGAGTCCAAACTCTTTATGAAACGGTTCAGATAAATTACATGTTTTGTGTCATTTATAGTTGTCTACGTCTCACATAATATTATATTACATGTCTCGTGAAAAATGAACTTCTTTCTTCGGTAATTTGAGTATAAAATATACATTACTATATTTTATGTATACGTTTGATCTATCCGTAGATTTTTGTGTACAGTAAAAAATTGGAATTCTCTGCGGGAAAGAAAGATTATGGCTGATTGATACCATTGGTTAGACTCGTGCTTAATCGGATTATATTTTTGGTTGAGTTTTGTAATTATGCTGTTTTTTGGTGTGGTGTAATGGTATATTACGCATTATGAATCTGTGTAGTAGTGAATTTCATCATTTACTTTTGTATTAGGAATGTATTTTACTGTTTGAATTTTGTACTGTCATATTAGTTATATAAACAGAGAATGGAAATGAAATATATTTTATTTCTTGAATTGTTAAACAATCAGATTTAGTTGTGTTTGTCAGAAGGCAAATAATAATATCAAGTGGTGTTAATTAACCATATTACGGAGAGTAGTTGACAAACGTATAACAATTAAAGCAAAATTGCACCTTTTTTTTTTACTTTTGTGGAAGGTGATCAATGTAAATGCAATAGTTTCTGCTTATACAATGATGTTCTTAATCTGTAACTGTATAAAAATTAAACATGTTACATGTACTTCCATGTACTATTTTGTAAATGATAAGTGAAAATTATTAAGTTATAATCACGAACAGGAATGTATGTTGCGTATAGTATAGGGTGTAAAATTATTTTTTTACTAGTTCAGACAGTGATGATCATACAAAATACTGAAGAAGGTTGAGAGAAAACGAATCACGCGGAAGCTCCTCATTTTAGACTATTCTGCTGATATTTTGTACCATTTCCGTCATGTCATTGCCTATTCCCATACAATCTTTGAAAAATTCCACTTCATGCTGACAGTTGCTATTCAAGTTCTTTAATTTACATAGATATTTAAAAAAGTAGCCACTCTGTTCCGACTTTATTGGATCTGCTCCTGGAAAATAAAAGGTCGGTACCTCCTCTTTACTTGATGGTGATTAATAAGGGCCGATTCTTACGCATATGTATGCGGATATTTCAGC
>JAQIWE010003266.1:0-11999 GCA_034698565.1 Campodea plusiochaeta | reverse complement strand
ATGAGCGATCCAATAGTTGAAAATCAATTGTTTAAAAAAAATTCTCTACAAAATAATCAATATATCTCAGGAATCGCCGATTTTTAATCCTTGTTTCATGATAAATGTAGAGTAATCTGAGCTGGAAATAAATATTGTGTAGTATTTATGTCAGTTTTTAAAGAACAACGAAGGATAAATTATAAATCACGAAATTAAATCTTGAAATCCTCGTATCACTCCACAATCTTTCAAGTACAATAACTCTACCTTATATCAGTAATATTTTCAACAACCTTCTCTTCATCCCAATATACATAAAGCATACAGTATATTAACTTATAGTAAATAATACAGTACAGTATACTTTTTTACAAAATTCATCGAACCATAAATTATACAGTACAGTATTGCCATTCTTGGATACCACACACTGTATACATTTTCGCTGTACGTTACAGTATAACTCCATTAATTTCTGAAGTCCATTATTGTAATCGACAAAATTATCATTTTTGGAAAGTCCACCAACATCAAATAACATATTCTATTATTCTTCGCATCAAATGCATTTATTCATCTCTGTTTCAGATATACATATCAGCAAGAACTTGCTGTTTCTATTCATAATGTATAATCAGGCAGTCAAAAGCTTTTATAAAACATTTGTACAAAATATCTATTCGCCTTGAGAACAAAGGCTTGTGTTGTAATTTCATAAATATTTAATACCCTAGGACAAACGCTATTGGGAATTTTAACTCTAAGTTCACGTAGTATACCTATTTCAAAAAGTGATGCTTTTAATTGCATTCAGAAAACATCAAATAAAGTTGCGTCCCACTTTAATCATATTTTTGATTCTATTATTAATAACGTAAAATGCATCTTCCTAAAAAAGACAAAAATATTCGGAATATCCCACTAGTCTCCAACGAAATTGAATTTTACATTGTTATCTAATAAAAAAGAGAGAAAGCTACATATACTATATAAAACGAAAGAAAAAGGCAACAATTATCATGCATTAATAACAATTATAAAAGGGGTGATTCTGTAATGTCTGTTTTGTCTTTGAAAAACTAAAGCTGGCCATTATAAAATTTAAGTGACATATGCAATGCCGGAACATATCCTGAGAGATTTGCAGACGAGTAGTACAAAGCATTTTTAAAATATGAGAATGCAAAACAGCTAGGCCTTAATGAAAAAATACAACCCGGTGGTAGACTATACGTAAAATAGAGGAATGTGTGCATTTTATAGGAAGTTGTACGCTCATTTTGAGAATGGAATTGTAACATTTTTCTTGTGAGTTTGTACGTAGTGGAATACTAAATTGAACATACCTGTGAAACTAATGTAATTTAGAGTTGAGTGTGTTATAGTAATACAGTGATGAAGAATGGAGTCAAAAAAAGTTGTCAAATGCTTTAAATTGCTATGTTTGTATATAGTATATTTTTAGAAAAACGGATGATTATAATAACAGTAATTCTCTAAAGTCATAGATGTGAAATTTTAAATGCAAGTCTCAGAATTCATATGACCTAAAATCAGGTACAATATATTTAATTTTTATTTTATAGATTAAGATTTTGTTATCAATTTTGATCTCCAGCTGAACTCTAGTTATAGTAACAAAAAGAAAATAACTTTTTTGGGATATTATTTTAAATTCGTCAGGAAAAAGTAATACATCTCCTGCTGCTGGTATAGTCAATCTCAATGCATAAGAGACAGTATAGGTTCTGATCATTTTGGCAGTATAATAAAACATAAATAGATAATAGCAGCATAAAAATAGAAATAAAACACCAAAATTTCGCTGAATACATTTGTTTCTAAAAAAATGCACTAATTTTAAAACAATAAACAACTTTTTTTTTAAATCGCAGGCACGTTTCGTAAATCGTAATATTGATGTTGTTGTTCTTTATAAAAATTATGAAAACATTCATTATCATATATACCATTACTACGTATTGTTATATTTCTATAAAACTGTACATAAATTAATAATAACTGCAATAATAATAACTAAGTTCATTAATATAAGTGCTATTCAGGTTAATAATTAAAAGACAACACTGTCATAATTCCATAAACTCTACGGTCGTTATATCTTTCAAAACTAAATTAATTCATGGTTACAAAGAGAATAAAATTGACATCGTTATTTTAATGTCTTTCTATGCAGAATGGATCGATGTTCCCAAGAGGCTTATAATCTTCAACAACTATCTGGGTGTGGCATCCCTCGAGAGATCGGATAGGCAATTTCAAACATTGACAAATCGACATTTTCACGTTTTTTCTTTCGTGCTGCTGAAAACATGAACTGAGCTGATCAGAATTAATATATTATTTTATCACATCGGACATTTTTCTTAGTGTCTCTGAAGCTGCATAATGTAACTGAGAAGTATAGAAAAATTACAGAAAATTGCAATAGATTTTTCGAAGTTTCAAAGGTAATCAATTTCCATATAGCAGCACACAGAATTTGTAAACGGCAAAATGAATCAATAGTTTGATGATATTTCAGAAAGAAACTAATTAAATATTGCTGTAAGGGTAATATTTTGAAAATTCAGAACTTTTTAAGATTTTTTTTTTTTTAAGTTAGTCATTGTTGTGAAATGTTCTATCAATAAAACGAATTTATAATACAGAATAACTGAATAAACTAGCATAATAAAAAATGTAATTATCGCCTGCTTTTAAATTTTCATACTATTTTGACAACGTGAAAAATAATATAACATTCTAAGCTCTTTGTTGTGAAATGACAACAAACATCGATTATCCTTACAATCTCTAACATTTTCTAAATGGCATCAGAAACCAATGAACTTTCGCTGTGATCATTTATAATCATCACAAAAATTTGAAACGCCCTGTCTCTCAAACCTCATCATCTGTATTCCAAACGTATAACCTATCACTCAATAAAAATCCCACCCCCCAACTCGGTACCCCACTTGATTAATACAGCATTAACCAGATGTATTACATCTGTCTAATTGACTATATCACGCAATCTCGAATAATCAAAATATAAAATGTCAGTTTTAGTCATATCATTTCTTTGGGTGCGGTCATTGTGTCTTCTTTTTTTAGTTGTTTTCTGCCTTGTACTTTTGTTATTGATTTTGTTTTGAGTTGATGTAAAATGGCTTTTGATAACATGATATCCATTTGTAATATATGAACATGTATCATGACAGGTTTAAATTGGTTTGATTAGTGCATTTAATCAGCAGCGTTGTCCCGCTAATTGTCTGTGGAGGCAGTGAATACGCTCACCTTTCGCTGTCGCTTCCGTTCATGCATTACATGCAATATGGAGTATTGACATTATACAGATGTTACGTGTTAATATGTCATTGATATAAAAGCTTCGTCAATTTGTTGATCACACATGGGTTTTTCATTATTATAATAATATCACAGGTTAGAGATTAATATTGTAAATTATCACTGGTTATATCTCAAAATAGTGATATTCGTTTATAACGTGATTTTTAAAATTATGAATACTATTAAAATAATTGAAATAACATTTTATATTACCGCGTATTGAAATAGCAGGTTTCCAGATTACCATAAAGCATAAGTTATGTTACATTTAATATCAAACGGTAGTGCACATTTATTGAAAATCAGTGGAAGAATGAAACTCGTATTATTTGTATTATTCTAAGAACTTCTATCCAGTTATTGAAAATTTTACTATGAAAGACATAAAATGTCCTATAATAGAATATATAATTTTTTCTGACAATTTAATGCAATATATCTTAATTATCATTTACTTTTTTAAACTGATATAATTATTGTTTCAGAATTTCAGTCATAAAAATATCCGTTGTAATTTATTGTTGTCCATTTGATTTAGTGATATAAGTTTATTTATGAAATATCAACGTTTTCAGATATTTTATGTTAACAGATTAAATTATATTTTACTTCATTCTTAGAATATTGAATATTCGTGAGTATTTAAAAATTCTGATGACAAAAAAATGAATCTTGCTGCACGTCATGTTGGCATCCAAAATATTATAAAGTAACCCATAGTAATTTCTGTGTTCATGGAATAACCAAATTTCTAATCACTTCCGCCATAGGTTTGCTTTCGCTTAAAATCCACAATATGTTTTGACCCAAAAAATAAAGGAGATCACCATATTTTTCCGAAATGCCCAACTTAAAATTCATCAGCGAATGATCACATTTTATCTTGTTGACATTCAGTTGAGTAAGGAGGATGTGATTCCTAAACTTTGTGATAAAACATTTCACCGGACGTTATAAACTTTCCTGTCATTTCTTTGTGTACAATCATAGCAGTTAGGACTTCACATGACAAGAATATCATAGAGACCATCATTCCTCAGTTTTGAATTGCGGGGTGGCTCACCAAAAATGTTTGGTTCAGGAAAGAAAATAACAAAAGTAGAATTGTTTCTGCACTGTAAATAGTTAACGGAAAGAAATGGACGAACTGATAATTGTGTTTAATATATAAATGATACCGATGTAACATTAACTATTAGTCTGAAGTTTTGTTTTCTAATTTTGGATATTAATTGTCACAACGTTGTTGATTATCATCTTTATAATTAGTTTATGTTCAATATCAAGCTTATTATAATCGAAATTATCAAAACTGTCATGAGAATTATCAAGACTGTGAACCTTTTTATCGGAAATAGACTGTTCAAAGAGTTCTTCATCAAAGAGGATGGTTTTATGGACACGAACAAGTAGTATAACGATCATGCACCAGGAAATAAGTTAATCTTGGAAATTCCTTATGTTTTAAGTAAACCTATATCTATAAGACTGTTTTATTGGCTTGCTGGAATATCTTTAAAATTCTGAACTGGAAATTCCTGTAGAAGTGAAAGAAACAAAAAAAGTAATATATATTTGTATTCAATGAAACTGGATGAAGATGGATAATTAATCCATCATTTTTTTTATTACAAATAACTTATTCGTGCGATATTGGTGTGGAGCTCAGAAAGAATGGGACCACCAGCTTCTGAATTTAGTTTAGCAAGTCCACAATGTGAAGGCAGTCTAAATTAATTTTCCACATTATGGTATTCCAATATATGAAAATAAAAATGCAATGAGGGAAGGGTTGCGATTCCTTTTTCGTGACTAACCCCGCTTTTGGTATTATTATGAAGCGAATACCTTTGGTTTCTAATTCCCTCCGAATTATTTATTGTTGATAAAAATGTCTGAAAGCTGATGACTTAAGCTTCAAGTTTTACTAACCGTCATGACCACCGGTATGCCTTGTCACTTGTGTTGAAAGTTGTATTATGTTACTAAGAGTTTTTAATACCTTCATTGTCGTATAAATTAAAGTGTAATGATTATATGTGACACTACTGGAAGCAGGAAGGGTGTCAAGGATTCCATAATCCACTGTTCAGTTGAAAATTATACTTGAAAAACCTTTTCCAGGAGTACCGTTTCCCAAAGTATTTTACTTAAAAATAGCACTATAAAATTTTGTGGCACACACTACATAGCCTTTTAAGTTAATTTTCTAATGCTGAAAAATAATTTACCTAATTTTCTCGTTAATAATGAGAAAATTCCGAATTTGCGAAATCAAAATTCAAATTAGGAGAATCATAAATTTTTCAAATCAAAAGAGGAAGTTGAAGTGTTTATTCAAATATTTCAGGTATTGTTCTTTAAAATAAAAAAAATAAGAAGTATTGATAGTTAGTCTCTTTTATGAATGAGTATTTTAAGTTACAAAACGTTGATTTGTATTATGGTTATAGCATTGAGCCTTTCGTATATAAAACTGTAGAAGAACTTTCTGTGGTATTATTTTTTTCTGTTCGTATACAAAGCGTTGCACTAATTAGGATATGTGGATGGAAAATTAACTAGCCTATAGATGACAGATACAATAAAAGCATTAAATATAATTACTATTTTAATATCAATTAATTTATCTACGGTCATTATCCGAAGCTTATCCCAGCTGAAAAACAATTCCATTTACAGTGATCACAGACATCAACTAATACAATTTTTCACTAAAAAATCCTTTCACGGAGCTGATTATTTCCATAAAGTATTATTAAAAAACGGATTATTGTAACCTTTTATTCACATATTAAATAATCTCCGACCCATTAAATCACAAATTGTTATACTATAAAAAAACTTTACCTAATTGTGAAGATTACAGTAAACCTTTTGTAGTTTTAACATGCTAGTTCTACACATCAGTGGTTCCTAATGCAATTTTTATTTCATGCGGGTATTTTGTGGTGAAATCTGGAGTTATCAGTCTTCTGTGATAAATGGATGTCAGATTTTTTGTTGGTTTAGTGTCATAGGATATGTTTTCACTCAACTAAAATATCAAAAACAATGATTGCCTGTAATGAAGTTATAATAAGAGACAGGAAGATTACAACTGGCGTATAACCAGAGGGTATTTTCAACTAATAAAGAATGATGTGGGCGGTGTTTATTATATAAAGCTTTTTATTACTTTATGGAATGATTATTTTGAAATGTTATAAATTTAGATTATATCTCTATATTAGAATAATTCTAGTTATAATTGGAAATTTAAATTAAGCCCTGAAGAAAATACTATATTTAGGATTGGCACAGACTGAAACAAAACCTAAAATTTGCCTTATTGTCTCCATTTTTTTTTCAGTTACAGAATGATGGATTTAGGTAGATGATAAAGGTATGGAAGGTAATAATGTGGAATCAAAAGAAATTATACATGGTAATGAACTTCATCTGCAGGAAATTAATTTTTAATTTAAATATATCTAATCATCGAAACAAGCGAAAATCTCATCAGGGAAGACTTTTCGAAAGTTTTTGAAGGATGTACCAGATTTGACATTGCATTTTTCAGGATGATTTCCTCGATTTATGCTGCATTACTGCTTGGAAAGTTATTACTCAATACTGTACACGTGTAGAGACTGTAGTTTTGATTTTTTATGTAAATATTTGATAATATATAATAGACAAAGTTTTGTACTAAACGTAGTTTTGTAATATCAAATTACCATACAATATTTTCTAAGCCACTGATGTTACTGTAGTTTTGATAATACAAAGATACTTTTTATTTAGTCGTGGATATCTAATATCACTCCATTGCAGTAAATATAACTACTGAAAAACACTAAGACTCATTATACAAAGATGAGAAAGCCTTTTAAATCTTTAGAAACCCTAATCGATAAAAAATATTGACAACAATAAACCAATAATCCACCCTCCTCCATACAATTCCTACCTCCCCCCCTTCTAATTTACATAATCACAACAACATTCTTATTTCTACATCTCCACCTGTTTCAGATAAATCTTTAAAAGTCATAAACTGATTTGCAACCGTTACACTCCAAGTATTTCACCCACTCCAAAGTAAAGATTTTCCCACACATTGAGAAGTATATAAATCTTCTTCAGTCATCATAATACGCAATCGAACAGCTGCAACATGTTACCCCCTTCACTCAAACGACAGCAAAAGCTTCATTGGATTGGTCCTTTCAATATTCAAGAGCATTACACGTCACATTGGGTATAGGGTTATTTGGAGGAAAATGTACAGGTCGCTGAATGTTTATTTGTAATTTGCTCCTCACAATTGATGAGGAAATAAAAAATCTATATTAAAAAATCATATTGAGTTGATGATTTCTCTTTTCTAACTACATCATTACAAAACATACCACCATCAAAGTTACCTAGTAGCTCAGATGGTTAGTGCATGATGGGTCTGGATAGGCGAAGGTGGTGGATTAGAGTCTCGCTTGAACTGAAATTTTATTTTCTAAATTTATTTTCCTAATGCAAAGTGTTCAGTTAATCAGTCCATTATAACAACCATATGTGACATAATCGTGTGCAATAAAAAAACCTGTGTGGTTTCTTTGGAATAAGCAATCTGCTCCATTGATCTTCAGTGTTCCATTGCAGTTTACATGTACCTATGGGCCACAGATTTATCAAAAATAATCTAGTCATTAGAATGGCAGAGAGACTGACGAATGCCTGTTTCTTTTTGAACAGTAAGTTTAAAACTTGAATGTGTGAAAAGTGCTAATTCAAACTTAACCTCTCATTGAACAGTTGACGCACTGCACTAAAATAGCTCTAACCTGCTAGACTGTCGAAGTGTCGATCCTCCGCCAACCAGACTATACATATGATAAAAAGAGCTGATATATTTTGGTGAATCATTACTGAACCAAAGACAGATTTAGTTACAACTAAGAGCTAGTAGGGTATTAGAAAATACCTTTTTTTATCATCGACTCAAACAGTTGGCAACCTGTTTCAAAACGTCATTCAGTTATATTAGAAATATAAGAAGATGAAAAGGGAAGAGTTAGATAAACTAAGAACACATGTAGGTGATTAGGATAAGAGACGAACCCAAACGTAGAAATCTTATATTAGAACAATATGCTGTTTCAGGTTTTTCTGTTAAATGAAGTATCATCATTGACGAAGAGATGTAATCTTTGTGATGGTGTAGTAATCTCGTTGAGGTGAGAATAGTTAGTAACACAAAAACAAAGAAAAATACCCAATAGTCCCAATTTCCACTTTTATAACCAGCAAAAAGAAAAAAAATCATACTCGAAGTGACATTGAGCTGTAACACTGGAAACTTGCTTGTTCCAAATTACTTCTTCATAAAAAAAATCCTAAGTGACGTTAATTCATTTCTAACAAAATTACAATTTCATGTTAAATGCCTTGTATCATAGGCCTACTACCTTCTTGTCTTTTCGAACAAAAATTGACCAGATGATGTGCAGAACTAGAAATTCAACACAATCATGGTTGTTATTTTTTGCTAAAGTGCTTTTAAATTAAATAATTACAATTTTTACAGGATATGATTCCAATAAACACTTTTCCTTAAAATTTAAATTTTAATATACTTATTAGTAATTCATGAAGTTTATAATCCTTTTTAATGATGTTTTAAAGATCAAACAAAAAAATAATGATGTCTACTGAAGGTGGAATACCGAACAAAAAAAACTTTTCTAATAATTTCCACAGGAACATCTTTACACATCATTGAAATATAAATCAATGAAAGCGCACCCTGAAAGTACTCGTATTTCAATCGTGACCTACCCCAAATAAAAATCGACACCTTTTAAAACACCAAATTATAATAGGATCTTTCTTTCATTCTTTGTCCTCCTGAATTACGTGGAAGGCAACAAGTGTCGTATGGAACGCAGATGTGAATGAAAAGAAATAAGAAGTGAAGGGTGGCGTAAGAACAGAATAAAAAAGAAAGAAAAAAAGAGTAAAAACACCCGTGAGAAAGTATTCATAATGCACCAAATGTGTGGTCTATATAGGAATCTTAATGGGGGCCATTGCTAATAATTAACTAAATATAGATATTGCAACAGCTGAGGTCATTTAAGGATTTTTTACTTTTTGAGGAAACAATGTTGGTTAAAAATATTGTATTTCCTGTGGAACTAAAACTGTCAGAAGTGAATTTTTAGAAAAAAATGGGGAGAAATAATGGAATGTTCGAAACTGTTGAAAAGAAAAAGTGATCATACTAGGAAACACTATTTCAAAGAATGATTTAGTTATTTTAGTGCAAAAAGTTGACTGAATTTCACGTCATTGTTGATATCAATTGGTCACCCTATTTCAATCTAAAATAAACTTTAAAATCACCTCAACTTACATATAAGAAAACTTATAAAACATAATAAAAATAAATACGATCAAGCACCAAGTCTTCATCAGGGCACGACACAAAGAAATAATTTTCGGATTATTCGAGTGCATTCAATATTAAAATAGGTTGAATCGTTTAAAAGTGAAGTGATCATAACTTGGAGCAATCATGTTATAAATATGTTAGAGCATTTCGAAAATTTATTCATTACTGACTTTAAGATTTCTCCATATTCAGTAACAAAATATTTATTATAATTATATTTGATAAGTTCCCAGAATATCGATATATTTGAAACCGCCACCCTGAATTATACATATAACAGCATCAACGATTAAATATTTCAATACCAAAGACACAAAAAACTTCTCTTCGGACATCAAACCTGACAATCTTTCAATACAATCACTAAACCAGAACATACGTAACAAAGCAAACCCGACAATTTCTATCAAAATAATAAAAAAAACTCCAGCAGCCATTCAATTCATCTCAATATGACATCCTCCTCGTCTGTCGATGTGACAATAAGGTCGAATCTCGTATCATATTATAGCGTAAATCTTTTATTATTGTCTGATATTATTCAGAAGGAGATATGAAAAGGACAGCGTTTTTTGAAGGGGACTGATGACAGACAGACAGAGTTTTTTGGTGGATGACAAGAGAGAAGGTCGTCTTTCAATCCTTTTATTCAATTGATTTCGTTTCTTACTATAGTAGCTCAGAAGGTCCTCAAATATTTTATTATATATAGCATGAAGAATTGGTGCTTTGGAAAGGATATGTATTGACATGTACTCCAAATTCTTTTTTTATTATTAAAAGATTTTTTATTTCAATTGTCAAAAAGAATTTCAACTCATACTGACGATTTGGAAGTTATAAGTGAAATTAGTCAATAAGTACCCTATACGAAATCTGATATTATACTGTATCGGCATAGAGAAAGTCCTATTATCATTTCTACATATAGCCCATAATCACATACAAAAACCTAATAGTATAGTTTATAATATTAATTCTTTTAAAAAGGTCTCAATGGTTTAGCAACAAAGTCAGTCAACATAATCTGAACGATGGCAACTCAAGTCAGTGTGTTATCGCTTTTCCACTGTCCATAATAATTTAATAACCTCAAAAATTTAAAAGTTACACTGGATTCTGATCAACGTTTAATTCGAGACTGAATGTGCCCTTTGTAGAGTATAACATAATTCTCGTATAGGATGTGGTGTCAGTTGACAGCTACAAATATTTTAAATATTTTTCTCCAGTGCAAAGAAAGGTTCTTTGCCGAAAATATCTACACAAACCCCTGTTAAACCAGCATATTATATCAAAAAGAGATATTTAGCAACAGAATAATGTTTAAAATATCATTCACTGCAAATATATTTTCCTCAGCAACGTACTAATTTATAAATAGTTATCATTCTCTAAAATTACTTGGTTTGTGAGAAATTGGAAAGGCAACCAATTTTAATTTTATACGACTAGATAATAGTCTAAACAATAGTTTCATTTCCAGACAAGTGTGTACCGATTAAACACGACAGATTATTTTGTATTGATCAATGTTATTTTCAGATATCATTTTTAAGCATAATATGTGATTCAACTAAACCCAGTTCCATTTTTTTTAAATCAGAAACACCTAAATCAAAAGTCAAAAATCAAAACTTTCCAGCGAAAAGTATAATATTTATGATGTGGTGATTTCTAAGTGACCCAAAACCATACTAAATCACAGTCCCCAATCAACACATTGCTTTTCTGTTTTCCCACTGCTTTTCCTGTTTTAAATGCCCACGCTTCTTGGATTCTCAAATTCTAGTCGTATAGAAAAAAATGACATGTGTTTACACTTTAAAGATATATACCAAGTGTGGTAGAATATTCAATTTCAAAACGAAGAAAAATATTGTTTTAATATTTGCTTTTCTATACAATATTTTCGTATTCAATATATCATTGATTCAAAACAAATAAAAATTAGTAGCTGCATATTTATTATTATTCATATTATTATGGAATATAGTTAGTTATGTAGTTCGTTAATCAGCATTAAGCGCGGACTCCAACACTAAGTTGGTTTTGCCGAATTTACATCGACGGCTTGCAAGGCCTATCGACTAACTCAAAGTTTACCAAATTAAAATTTCGAAAGAAATACAGTATTTTTTTTTTTTCATTTTTCAAACATAAATACCATCTTGACGAAATTGAAGTAATTGGTTTGTACATTGGAGCAAGAGGAACCATCACT
>JAQIWE010003265.1:0-12000 GCA_034698565.1 Campodea plusiochaeta | reverse complement strand
ACACATATCTATTAAGCAGTAGGAAAACTGACTTAAAAATAATGCAAATTAATCATTTTATTCATATATCAGCAGTTATCTTGTTTTGGTCCACGCTTGCTCCACAACCGGTGATTTTTGGGAGGTAAGAAAAATACTATGAGTTATTTATATCAAGAAGACTAATATTATGTTGTAATATCAGAAAAGTCAATTTACCTGCAAGTAACTTTTTAATGTTCATTACTCTCTTATCCACAGCTCAAGAAATATTAGAAATAACTCTGATATACTAAACATCGTTCTCTCACAGCAACAATCCGGATGTTCACGTCATCAAATCCTCGCCTGGAGCCATCTTTCGTCAATACCTTAAACCAGGACAACATATATCTGCCGTAAACACCCTATATAAAAAGCGTTACATACACACCCCGAAGGTTACAGTATATATACCCATTCAGAATTATAATACCCTATCAAATAATAGAGCTCACCCTATATCGTGAGTTTATATGGTTGTCAATCAAGCAACAGTTTATAGTCCGCGACAACACTCCAAAAAAGTTTATAAAAAAGCTTATTGCAAACATTTACACATGAAGCCTTTTGAATATACGGGTACTTCAGGTTATAAATAATATTGGGGGGAAATGCTACAGGGTGGGACAAAAAATTGGGGAGTTTTCTTAATGTAATAATTACTGAAATATTGCATGTTTTGAAGTTATAAAAAGAGTAATATATATAGTAATAAGTAAAAAGTTTTTTTTTCTTTCTGAAAATATATTTGATGGACTAACATTATGACAAAAGATTTCGCCTGCAAAAGAAACTGGTTCAAGAAATTGTCGTGAGCACGCGTGCTAAAGGATTCCCATCTACATTCTCCACAACCATATATATACAAAAAACACAAATTTGAAAATATTTTATTGTAATCAATTTGATATTGTTATTCTGTGGCATTTGTCAACTTACTATTTGTAAACAAAGTATGTAAATAAACATATTATTCTCTCGTAGCATGATGCATTCACATTACTGACAGAGTGTTGTAAAATTACCAATATTATAAAAGTACACCGAAATCTTTTTTTTTTTTTTGACAAGATTGAGTACTTTTTTTTTTTTTTTTTTTTTTTTTGCACTTTTCTTCGACTGAATTTGGTATGTAAAACTGAACTATATTCTTAGACTAAACTCACAGCTGATGTGGCTTTGATTAATTTCTGTATGATGTGGTTAATTTTCTTAAAATTTATTTCCTGTTATGTATAGTGACCCCGATGATGTTTTTTTTTAAACCGAAACCTGGTCGGTTGAATAAACATTATAAGAAGAACGTTAAGGCAGATTTTATTTCATCATAGAATAAGTGTTCTTCTATAGACAATATCCAATACATTACAATTAAAATATTGACTTCAAGTTAAATCTCTATTTCTGAACAGCAAATTCCATACTTCTTTCTAATCTCTGGAGTAATTTGACGACATCCTCCCAAAGATCTGCTTTCCATCACCATCCATCCACTTGCTGCAGTTGAAGCGGAACACTTTGCCCAGAAGTCACGTGATCAAATCCACCCTCACTCATCGCAATAACAAAGGGAAGGACAAACTTTCACTCAATAATAACAAAGTGGTTATAAAAGCTACTGTTCGTGTTATATCACTTTGGCGGCAAACTATCAATCGGGGTTTTTCGTTTTCTAGGGTATGTAACGGTGTTTTTATTTTAGGGTACCTCCTTGACCTGATAAACTTTAATGTTTTTGAGAATTATGGGTGTTTTCGGCGTCCTTTTACTTATTTTATTATAGACGAGTTGTTACCGTTTTAGCGATGTTGTCTGTCTGGCCGCCTAGTTGTAAAATTACGCAATGAAGTTTTAAATGGCAAGGGTGCCGATATTATGGGTATGGAGGAGACAAAGTATTTGACCACCCATTCAAAAGTTTGAAAATGTTTGTCCAAAATTTAGATGGTAAAAGTTATATTGATATTATTGGAACTTTCTGGAAATTCACAGCACCACCCGATTTCATTTCGTTGCATTATAACAACGCAAAACTTATACGTCGTTGAAGCCATGGTTTCTATACTCACAAAACTTGGAGAAAATTTAGTACCAATAATAGTCAGCTATACTTTATTGTCCCTGCAGCCTTTGATTTTAATATTTCTATAACTTATTGATTTGGTTCCAAATTCAACTGTTTTATGTACCGTAATAGACCAGAAAAGTTATAATGATCATAAAAATAAATGAAAGAAAAAGTAAATTTGTTTGAATCTACCGAGTTCTTTGCAAGCATGTAGTCTTTGTATAGATAGTCAAGCAGATGTCTTTTCGACGTTTACAAATGCTGTAACTTCAAATTTTTTTTACTTCGTCATTGAAAAATAACCAATAATAAACTTCGAGAAACCAATCTTGCACTTTCAGTATTTGCCCAATCAATATTTCCCTAAATAAACGTCAAAAACATCTACAAAACTCACCTCAAAAAACTTCATTTCTCATAAACCTTGACCTTACGATAATAATTAAAAATAACAGTTCATATTCCACGGTGTAAATAATGTTTTACGAAATTATTTTTCTCTTTGGGGCCGCCTCCATCATTTTTCGATCGGCGCATGATTGAACTTATCGATAAAATATGAGAGGGCCGTACGCCGCCCGCCTATTCCGATATGAAAGGTGTCAATCAAGCCCGCCCAGCCGAGGGAAATCCAGCCCGCATCATAATATTAATAAGAGTCGCTTTGTAATTAAGAACAGATGCATGTTTTTAATGAAGATATCAATAACTTATGATATATGTTGGGAGCATTGATCATAAGTGTGGGATATTGTTATTAAATGGTAGCTTCGACGAAATATGTGGGAACGGATTTTAGAGATTAATCATAAAAATATGAAATTAAGAAATTATTGTTTTTGGTTATGATGAGTGCTGGTATTCAGTGTTTTACGATGAAATGTTTTGCTATTCATAATTTTTTCCGATATATTTTCATGATATGTTATAAACATAAAAATTGGTACATATCCCCCCCCCCCCCCTATATAATTGACTCAATGGATAAAAATCATTATTGTTGAACGAAATAATAAGATGAAAGCTATACTGAAGGCGATATTTCAACAATATTTAATGTCATGTTATTATATGCACAAGAGAAAACAATAATTAAAAAAAAACGCAGCAGTTATAAGTTATAGCAGTTGGAAACTAAAAGTTTTCCATAATAAATAACATTACCGTTTGCTGTTTTGTGCTGGAGCAATCAACTGTACAGTCTGAACAACAAGGGATCCTGAGTATACAGCAGATAACATGAGTCGTAATATCAAACGTTCATTAGATACCTCATGATCGTCAGTATATATTCAATGAGAAAATTCTGGAGATTTCCATAAAAAAAATCCACGTTATATACCAGTTTTATAATTCTTCTGACAAAGACCGACGGATTCATCCATGTTTTAAATAGTGTGTTTTACGTTATGAATCCGAATAAAAACAGTAATTTCTGTCAATATTTCTGCAAAGAACCTTTGCTTTTATCAACACTAAAAAAATTGTTACAATAGTTGATAATACATAATTTGTGTTCATAGATTTTTCAACTATGTATTATTTAGTCTTAATAAAAGCAAAGGTTCTTTGCAGAAATATTGACAGAAATTGCTGTTTTTATTCGGATTTATAACGTAAAACACTCTATTTTTAAAAAAAAATCCACGTTCTTTGAAATATGGACGAAACAGAAATGAATGAAGGATTTCTGATATTTATTAGCGGTTTCAAATTCTATTTCCAAACAAAAAAACGGTCTTTGCTTACAATACTCTGTATTATTATCAACCATATTGCTTGCAAATGGAATGTTTATTAATTTAAACATTCACAAAATTACATAAAGTATTTGAAATTTTATCATTCTCTGCTTTATATTTCCAAAGTTTCCTCTTTAGACTCGATAAGTTATTATATTTTCTTTCCTACATAACATATAAAAACCCTTTCAAAAATCCACAATTCAGAGCTTAAATTATTTTAAATCACATCATTTCATATAAACAGGACAGATATATGTTTAAAAAACCCTATAAATTCCACCCTGATTTCCTATTGAATTAGATCTTTTTATGATCCGAAGCATAATCATGCTGAGCCCAACATATGTTTTATGTTATTGGTCACATCAGGAAAAGATGTTTTACTTTTATGACCAACAAGTCAAAAGGAAAGCAACCTTTTTATTTTATTTCGGTAGCCATAAAATCTAAACTGCTCTTTTGTACTCACCGGACTTTTATTTCACAAAAATAGACTTGAATGACCGAATGAGCCAGGAACTTATTGGAGGAGGTGTAATAATATTAGAAAGTATTCCGTAAATAATTTGAGAATTTTTCCCACAGTCTGGTTACAAAAGTCTTTGAAATGTTTAATTTCAGCTGTTCGTTTAGAAGTCAACATTTTTTTTTTTTGCTTCGAATACAATCAAAACTCTTTTTCTAATTTTTTTTCAGTAAACACTGCTTTTCATATATTGTTCCTTTTATAAATATTAACTTGTCGTTTTATAAATTTTAATTATTTGTTAATATATTTTTAACCAACTCACTGATATCTACAAAAATAGTTCATATTTCTATTGAAAATGTTTTCAGTTAATATTTTCCATGTTCATTATTTTTTTAACATAAAATTTGAACTGTTATATTTCTATATGATATTTATCATGAAAGGTTTCTATAAAATAAAACAAAAATTTCATTATTATATATAACATTTTATTATGTACACATTTATACATCATTGAAATATGTGCATTCTCTCATATGGCACACGAATTCACTAATACCATATTTATCATAATATAACATTTTGATTCGAAAATAATAATAATAAAAAAAGGAACTTAACGTAAAATATAATAATATTAATCTATAATTATGCTAACTAACTATACAACTATCTTTTCATAATATCAGCAATCGAAAAACCATTCATCTTTTTAGTGGCGGCCGTTGGAGGCGGAGAAGGAACCATCGGCGGACTATTATTGGCGGCGGCCCTATGGTAATTATCGACAGTGAGATCGAGCGTGACTTCTTCGTCATATTCATCGTCGGTGGCGTCACCCATTGACCCGAGGAGTGAGAGTTCACTGGCATTTGGATTGTGAGTGAGGATGTGGCGGCGGAGATCGCAGTTACGCCGGAAAACCTAAGGAAAATGGAAAGAAAATTTTAGAAATACTGTGGAATTTCTAAGATTTTTCATTGATGATAATTTTTATTTTTTGCTTAATGGTCGAAATTAATTTTACAGAAAATTACAATGTATTCGAATTTAATGTTATTATTTTTACTTACAATATAGAGTTCATTTGTATTTTTTTTTAAACCTGTATTTTTTTCAGCTGGAAGTAATCTTTTCCAACACACATATCCCGCTTTACTTTCTTTGTCCTCTATTTTACTCTATTTCCCTAGAGACCGATAAGTTGTGTTGGAAAAGATGGCTTCCCGCAGGAAAAAAATATCCCTTTAATAATAGTTTATCATATACTTAAAAATCAGTAAAGCTATTTAGAAAGTATTCTCGTAATTTTCATTGTCTACAAATGGAGGTCATATAGTTTATATTGTTCTAATAATTAAAGGGAACAATAAATTTCAGCACGACTGTTTAAAAAATAACTATATACTTTTAATATATTTAAATATACATAAATCATTTGGACTGACATCACTATAGTTTTATTTCATGTAAAAAAATTAATATTAATCGAGAAAAATGTTATGAAGGCAATTAATTTTTTCTTTAAAATTTTCCAAAATTTACAATTCCTCACCTTATCACAGGTTCTGCATTCGTAGGGTTTGAGATCGGTGTGGGTCAACAGGTGCGTTTTGAGGTTTGACCTCTGGTTGAATGACCTCTGACATACGGGACACTTGTGGGGTGACTCCTCCATGTGTAAGATCTTGTGTACTGCCAAGGTACGGGACTGACAGAACCCTTTGCCGCACTCGCCACATTTGAATGGTTTCTCCTTAGAATGGATATATCTGGAAAAATAAAATATAAATTAATATTTTTTATCATATATATTTTTTGCTGAGTCATATTTTTATCCGATGAAGCGCCGCGCTGTCTCTTTTTCACATAATGGTATTTGCCACCTTTTAAAAATATGAGATAAGCAGTTTTAATGGGTTGTCAAATATTTGTAAAAAGAGATAATAAGCTTTAAAAAGTATGCGTTAATCCAAAAACAATTAAAGATAAGCTCCCGCCTACACGCACATAAAGGAAAGGGAAATTGAGAATAATATACAAAGGAGTTTACATAACGACGTGTTCATTGTTCCAGTTAACACCATGCTGCTAATCTCCATTTTAATGTGTCATTTCAAATATTTTAGAATAGATGATTTATTCGATTTAAGCTGATATAGGTATAATTTTAGACTGCAAAATATTTCGCTAATTTTTGTCGAATTTTAATTGTAAAATGTTGTTAGCTATTGTCATAAATGAAAGATTATTAATATTAATAATTTCTGGGTTAACATTTAGAGTCATATAACAGCATTACGTAATGTAATTTTTTTTTAAACTACTGATTTTTCGAAATTATAACAAAATATCTAACCAAATGAGAAAATAATAAACATTTTAACACAGTAAAAAAAGAAAAAGAATAAAAAAAAGGAAAACAATAAATTTATAGATATGGGATTGACCTGAACTTACCTGTGATCTCTGAGATGATCTTGTCTCCTAAATGCCTTGCTACAAATATCACACGAGTACGGTCTCTCATCAGTGTGTGTTCTCTCATGAATCAATAAGTTATAAGACTTCGTAAAGTGACGGGAACAATACTTGCAGATAAACTGTTTCTTAGGACGGGTAGCTCGGGTCGTTGGGGGTTTGGTGCTTAGAAGTCGCGGGTCGTACGGGTGGTTGGGTGAAGATGTTGCGGGTGTTGGTGGGTACAAACCCGGCATCGTTGCGCGGAACCAGTTCGACATGAGGAGCGCGTAGTTTGATGCTGGGTTCGGGAAGAATTCGGGTTGCTTGTTCCGGGTTGAATAGTCGGTTGGTTTTTGTTCTGCGAGGGTTTGGAATGCGGGTTGGAGTTTTCGGAGATCTTCTGGGTTTATGAATTGGTAGGCGGCTGGGTGAAGTAATGTTGGGTATAGGTAATTGCTCAAGGCGGCTGATGTCATCAGAGACGGCGTGGGTTGTTTGGGTGCTTCGATAGGATTTGACGTTGGTGGCGAGTCCATACTGAATGAGAATTTGGCGTCGTGAGCGTTCGGCGTATGAGGCGGCGTTAAAAGAGGGGAATCTTCTTTCATAGCAACTAGAAACAAGAGGAAATTCTAAAATTAAAAATTGTACGGTTGTAAAGAGCACGAAATTTCAAAATCTTAAAAAAAATAATGTTCCATTAAAGTTTTACCATTAATGCTGGATTACTATTGAATAAAGTCAGTATAATTTGGTTAGTAATTCACAAAAGTACACAATGTAATATAAATTAAAAACAACTAAAAGTTGAAAAGTCACCATGAAACACCAAATATAACATAACAACAACAAAAAAGGTTTTGTACAAAAAAATGTTATGTAACCTTAGAAAAATCAAATAACTCTAAAAAAAGTAAAAGTTCAAAACCAGGGAAAAAACAAAAAATATAAGGTACCAAACATAAACTCCGAACAAAATTCAAATAAACTATTCATAATAGAGTCCTACTGTTCTTACAGTAAACCCCTCCATATAATCCACTGATATTATCTAACCACTGTATATAGTTTAATCTACTAACCTCTATTCCGTTCGAGATCACTACTGCTACTATTCCACATCGACTGTTGGAACTCCATGAACTGCTCTGATCGTTCGAACTTCACAAACTGACTACCTTCCCCTTCTTCAGTGAGGTAATATTACCCAGTAAGCTTCCAAACATCCTGAGGTAGTTTTCAACCACTGACGAAGAGGCAGGGGGAAACCGTTCTCGGCTCCTGATTGGTCGGGGGCGTGGTTTAGTGAAGGTGGCGGAGAGAAGGGAGACACCAAGCGGTGGATGTTAGAAGTTTTGGTTGGGAATAATGGGAGTAAACGGTGGAGGGATTTTGGTAGGGTGGTTTTTGGAGTAATTTGGGTGTTTGAAGGGTTTTAATAGTGTGATTTAGACAAAGTTTAGTTTTTGGGTGTTGTCCTTTAATATGTTATTTTATACTCAATTATGAATAAAGGAAGAATTTTGATGTATTTTGCATATCAAATTGATTTGTTTTTGTATTCCTTAAATTGATTTGTTTTTGAAAATTGCTAAGATATAATATTTTACAAAATTATATAATTTGAAATTGTATGCCAGAGAATTCAGTTTTATATCAATGCAGTTAAGCTGGTCGCTGAACGTTTTGGTCAAAGAAACGAAATTAAAAACAACGTCATTAGCAGTTCCATGTTAATTATTTCTCTCCAAAATATTCATCATTTTTCAATTCTTCAAAATATTATGTTCCTATCTGTTTCTGTTTTGGTTCACTAAAGATCTGCAACATAAAGGATCGCCACAGCAGCTAAGCACTAATATTTCCTCAGAATATTGGCACAACTGACTTTTGAACCTGTAAAAAGGTTCAGAAATTCAGATGATGAAGTCGTCTTAATAAAAAAACATTAAGTACTAAACAACCATCTTTTAGCAACTTACTTATAATTTAGGACAAGTCTGTTGTAAGCTTGAAATTTCTGATTCAAAAGTCAAAACATGTCATTTAATTCAAGTTAAATTTTTTCCAGAAGTCCAGATATTTTTTCCAAATCCTCAAAATTATGAAAAAAATATGCTGCTTTGAAAGATGGAGATATTCATGGATTCTGTCGAAATTGTAGTGCTGTATTCCAATCATAGCCCGGTATATGCAACTTGCTCACGGTAAAAATGCTGGTTGGACATGGCCATTACGTACTGCTATGTTGCTCTACATTTTATCCCTCCCTATGTAGTTATATACCACCGATAAAAAGCCGTGAACCGGAAATTAGGAATTTTCAATACAAGTTTGGTATGAGCAAATTTTAATTTTCACCAATATTCTAAAACTCATAGGTAATGCGATATATTATAAGACACCCTGATGCATGTGTGTTTCATTACATTATTATTATTTTGCATGTGTTATGTTACATTACAGCAAATAAACAGGAAAATTGTTTAAAATTAACTGCACCACTAGGTAAACAAATAGTGATGGATGAGAACTCAAATATATATTTTGTTATAACTGATGGTATAATTAAAAATATCAGGAATAAACTGGTGATGATTCTCTTTGTTACTTCCTTTTAAGAAAAATATTGGACATCAGCAGAGTTCAGTAATTTCATTGTATAGTCCTTCCAAAATCTTACGGACTCAAACGTGTTATGTCTTTAAACTATTTTGACAGGTAATCCCATTGTTGACCACTTGTTTGGGTAGTTCAAATTGTGTATTTTTTTAAAACAATTCGAAGGCTGGTCAAAGAAAACAAATAAGTCAACAAAGGATTATCAATTGTTGGAATGTCAAAAGCACCCTTGATGGGTTAATCGATTTGGGTCTGTAATATTTTGGAAACACTATATAAGAGGGACGATGCAAAACACCCCCGTGCAGCAGAAACTGAAAAACTCAAAATATTCGCCAACAACTACTTAAATTACGGCACTTTTTCTTTTCAAATTTATGATACTCTGAAACTTTGCTTCCCATCCCTGATAATTTTGTGCTATCTATAATTTTTTGAGCTATCTATTAATTTTTGGCCATCTATTATGCCTAGTGATGCTGCCGGCGAGCGAGCTTTCCTGTTAGCTCGAGCTCGTTTCGTCTAAACGAGCGAGCTTTGAGCTCGTCTCGCCGGCAGCACTATAGTTATCCCATTTAAACATTATTAATCGAAAATTAAAGTTGGGTTTTGAGACAATTGCCAATTCTTCCAGTATTTTAAGCAACCTTTCCCAATATATATAAAGTTCCTTGACATGTCTATAATCTGTTCCTTCCTCTCAATTAAAATTTGTTTCCACTTTAATTTCACCCTGGAGGAAGTAATTGACGGAAATTACATTAATGCTTTAATGCACATCATCATATTATACATGCAGTTAGCTCAATGAAGAATGTATTCAACCAAGAAATAGGTTTTTAAACGTAAAAATAAATGTCTGTTCATTTCTTTGAAGATTAATTTCTAAATTTTATATTCTCATTCTATTGAAATTCGAAAGGTACTGGATGGTATCAAAATAACTCTCAGAAAGTAAGATAATTTATTAACAGGCCCGGATTAAGGGGGGGGGCCTCCAGGATTTCGGAGCCTTTAAATGAAAAGAATAATAAGGAAATTTTTGTGAAAATGTTCCAAATTTTCTGTAAATTATTAATTTTTTGTTAGAACAGGCAAAAAATGTTCTAAAATTTTCGCTACACATTACTCCATGTCATAAAAACGCTTAAAAATGATATTATTTGTAAATTTTGAGCCAAATGCATCAAATGTACTCCTGTCTGTGATAAATTTCTGATAACTTTCTGTTAAACGATTTTGCTTTAAAATGGGCCCCTTGAAAAATCATTGTTATTGTTATGAAAAGTCAAAAATAAATTTCAGAATAGACTATTAGTAAATATCAGTATAAAGTAGCTTAAAATGGGTAGTTTTTAATGTAAATCAACAAAATTTCGTTCGGCGCCAACTAAGGTGGCGCGCCTCGGAAGGTCTTAGACTTTTTCTAAATCACGGACCCTTGCATATAGTTCGGGCCCCAAAACGTCTTGATCCGGCCCTACATTTCCTCATCAAAATATACTTTAAGGAAAAATATGGTGAAATTAACTCGACTTTTTGATGTTTCGGTGGGTTGTGCTTTGTACACTGGCTCCGAAAATTTCAATTGGAATTTGCACACCTGAGTTTAATTCATTTGATACTTTGTGACATTATTTAGATTTATTTGTCCAAAATTATAAGTGTCTGTGGTCAAAATTTAAAAAGCTTAATGCTGATCTCAACTACTCTTTCAGCAATGTTAATATTTAGATGGTTTAACCCCCAGCGAATGATACACAAATAAAAATTTATGCAGATGTGGGAATCGAACCCAACGTCTCCTGCTTTCTATTCGGATAGTGGCTTAGATACAACTTTAAAGCATAGATAAAAACGGTGAGGTCAAGTGGTCAAGGCGTTTGCCCAGAAAGCAAGAGGCATTGGGTTCGATTCCCACTTCTGCCCAAATTATTTGTGTATACATTGTTGTATTAATTGACAGTGTTAGCGGTTAAACATCTAAATATTAACATTGTATATTTTCCCCCTTTGTCGTCTCTAAATACTCTTTCAGGGTCAACTAAATATAATCAATGAAAATTAGAAACTGTAATAAGAGTTCATTGAAAGTTTTTTAAGCATAACCTTAATTAAACCCATATTTTTTTCCAGCGGGAAGCCATCTTTTCCAACACACATATCCTGTTTTACTTTCTTTGTTCTCTATATATACATCAGATTCTGATGTGTTACGTTTTCACTAATTCTCAATCGCTTGGAGAGCGCAAATTTGAGGGTGTAATTTTTCTTATTTTGTTAACCTATACCACCAGATAATTTTAAATGCTTCGGTTTTTCTAGGGGACATGTAATCAGTGAGCATACAACGCATTATTACCATTCTGATGTATACATCAGATTCTGATGTGTTACGTTTTTACTAATTCTCAATCGCTTGGAGAGCGCAAAGCAGCAAATTTGAGGGTGTAATTTTTCTAATGTTTGTTAAACTGTACCACCAGATAATTTTTAATGCTTTGGTTTTCCGAGGTGACTTGTAATCAGTGAGCATATAACGCATTATTGCTATTCTGATGTATATTGTACTCGTTTTCCCTCGAGACCGATAAGCTGTGTTGCAAAAG
>JAQIWE010003264.1:0-12002 GCA_034698565.1 Campodea plusiochaeta | reverse complement strand
CATGATTATTCACGTTGTCAACGTTACAGAATATACATTACATATACACATGCAATGTACAGGAGGTAAAAAGCATATACATTCAGAAAAGAAAAGTACATATAGATCATGAAACATATTATTAACTTTCAGAACTACTGGTTATTATATGATGTGCGAATGTGCAATTTTTACGTTTTTTTTTCACATGAAAGTGATAAAAGAGATGTTACTGAGGGTGCGTGATGGAAAATATTGCAGTTTAGGGATCTGTTGCTTTTTCTTCGCAGTGTGTATACATAAAACGAAGGGATGTAATTTTATGTGTTGTTTTGACACAGTAGAAACATAAAGTGGTGTATTCCAAAGATAAAATACGTTATTGCTTTTCGAGACTAATTCATTACGAGTTATAAAGGAGGCTACTACAGAAGTCTGATGTACAATTCTGTGTTAGCAGATTATAACTTTTAGTTATTTCAAAGATGCAGATTTAATAGTCAACCCTTAACCTCAATAATTAATTCTTCAACTAGTGAGTTCTGTTTTGAAAACTTTCTTATTTTATACCTGAGTTCCATTATTCCAAAGTCAATGTATCGCTTAACTTTTCAGTAGCCTGAATTGCAATTGGAAACTTAGAATAACATGTCAGGAACGTAGATTATAATGGCATATTAGAAATATCTTACTTCTAATATCCCTTCCATACCAGAATATCATGCTTTATTTTTACTGCAATAAAATCGTTTTTAAATTCTAAAAACTGACCATTCTAATGACCACAATATTCCTATAAATACCACCAGCAAATAGCTTTATGAACTATTTTTATATGGCGTCTCCAAACGGGAAACAAATTTCCATTTACCAGAAATAATTTCAAATTGTTTCGGTAAGTATATAATAACTAAGACCTATCGAATACTTCCTTAATTAAATAAGATTATCGAATAGTTCCGTAATTAAATAAGACCTATCTTTGATTGGACTGAGTTCTCCCTTTACCGTAATAAGGAACGTGCTTGCTGTTCGGTATCCATCAGCGTAACTTGATTGTAACCACCGCCGGGATGACCTTTTTCACCCTGCGGCAAACTTTATTGAAAGGTATAGAATGAAAGAAGGGAGAATTTTTTATAGCGGCATAGCAATACTGACATAATAAGTATTTTAACGACTAGTTTATAAAACACTTCGCCCAACATTGCTATCTACCTTTTGAATATCATATTCATGGAACATGTGCTTTAATAAGGATGAAATATACAAAAAATATTAGTGATGCTTGTTCAGCGGAAAAATAAAAATGTTTCACGGATTTTATGGTGGATGTCTTCATGAATATAATTATGTTCTCCCCTACGTAAGGTGTATAGTCAGGTATGTTGTATAATAGAAAAGATACAGTAGAAAAATCGTGATAAAACACCTCTTTTCACCCGTCGTTTTATTATTACAGATTTTTATTTTACTTCTGCAATTCGCTGTTACCAATAGCAAGTTTGGGTAAATTAACACAAGATAATGATAACATTGCCAAATACCATTTTTGTAATATTTTATTTCCTTTATTTGCGCAGGAGCACAAATGTAAACTAATAGAAATGAGAGTGTGTATATTTTACGATTAAAATTCCAACTTCACCGTCAATAGGATAAGCGTCAAAGATTATAACACAAAAACATTATACAGAAACGTAACTGTTCTGCAATGTTTTACTAGCAGTCTAGTCTTAAAATATCTCTGGCAAAGCCGACTTTCTTCTAGGAAAATATTGTAAATGTGGTAGTACTACATCACTGAACCGCAAGAATTTTTTGTTTGATTACATTAGAGCATAGGAAAGGAAACAGAAAAAAAAAACTTTTCTGAAAGCCGTCGGAAATATTATTATACATGCCAGATACATGTGGTTCACATTACCCTTATTTGAGGTTGGTCAAGATAGAGAAGAACCACAATACAGTTTTGGATGAAAAAATGTGCACTTAAGATAATTGAATTATTGTGCATGAAGGAAATAAGTAATATAGATTAATGTAAAAAAATCAATATTTAGTTGTAAGAGGGCTAGAACTTTCTTTGGAAATTTTGAGTTATTGCCATGTTGCTGGCACTATTATTATCGCCCTTTTCTATAAATCGTTATACACTGTTATAGCTATAGACCAATGGTCAGTACAATATATTAGGCTTAATTTCTATTACCGTTGTCACTTATGTTAACTGATATTTACCATTTCAGCTGATTGTAAATTTGAGAAGAGTAAATAAACAAAGCAATCCAACATAGACTAACGAAACTATATACAGTACCCCTAATATTATAATATACCTATAGCTTGAATTTTTTAATATTGCATAAATTTCAAGTAAAAATAATACCATAATATTATACGCTATACTTTGGAAAACATATCCATTTGTTCAAATATATAAAAGCAAGAAATTAGTGAAGAGTGTGTAATCGTGCTCTTCTGGAAGTGTTTGATTATATAAGTAAGACAAAAATAGTTTACCCGTAGAGAAAGCAAATCCCAATTAGTCATTACTCTGCATATAAACTTGTAACGAAGCTCATCCAAAATCACCTTCCTATACTGTTCCCATCTCTGACATACAAATTTATCGTCTTTACACAAATTACTCCATCCATCTATCTATATGCACTTTAATCCGAACAGGTATAAAAACCGTAAGGGATTTTTCATTTTTCAAAAGGGATGGGCGGCAAGCCAGAAACGCCTTAAGCTCAATTGTATTGCTGTGCACATTTGCAAATTATAATACAGGATCTATCTTCTTACATAAGAAAATGAATGACGGTGCGGTCATGACATCATGTGTCACTTTCTGAATCATTTTATTTGCTTAGAAGACAATGACGCCGAATTAGTGACATCACATTAAAGGCGTCATCAATGCTGGTTTCTGATAAAAATAAACATCACCAACAGTGCCGGACTGTCTAGGTTCGTAGAAATTAAGATAAGGAGATTTCTTTGGAAGGAAGCTGGAGGTTTTCTCCCAGTCGGAACATTGATGTATAGGTCGGAAGGTGGTTTTTTGTTAATATGGTAATAAATGGAATTTGAACTTATATTGCAGATATGAATAATTTTGAACAGCTTTTCAGTTCGCTTCTTGGAAATTATATATGATGCTTTAATCAGGTTACATAACATACATTCCACAGATTTATTCTTTGAATGTCATCTTTTTTTATTTATTGCTCCAATCTCTAGCAACAATTCACTTTTCACCTTTTGGTTAATCATTTATGATCTAATACCACTTCATTAAACTGTTTTAGATCATAAATTTATCACAAACCTGTTTTTCATTATAGTTATACGGGCCTATCTTATATACAAAGAAAACGTTTGTCTTTGCAATCATATAATAAAGACAATAATTATGTGAAATAAAATAAGTAATTCAAACATTTTAATTAATACTCGTTTTATTAATTTCTAATCAACTGCAATATCTTGAAGAGAATTTTAAAATCAAGTAGTAATATATATTTGAAAGTATATTAAAAATGTGAAAGCGTCTAATACTTCGATTTTTCCATAGATATACCGTCACCGACTCACGGTACTGTGAGTTCTAGCATTAAGCTTTTGTTTCTCGTCGATTAAATTTGAAGAAATAAATTGGCAGCTTACTCCAAAGTATACATTTTTTTACATATATTATAATTTCCTCAGAAATACATATTTTATCGGTCACTTTTAGCATTCTTATATCGCAGAAAATAACTGTTTTTCAGGCATTCCTGATTCTTTAACAAGGCATTGAGAAATGCACATAAAAAGTCAGAGTGACTGACGACTGCTACATAAATCAACCGAACTTTAACCTTTACCCTACATTAAATAGAAATCGCACTGTCTTGTTGGAAAAATGTTTCTTCTATGTTTTTGATAACCTATGACAAACATATAATTTGCTTGAGATAACTCAGCAGCTTTATGACTTTGAAAGAATTATTATATAGATATTCGTATATCACAAAAGCCTCTCCTTAAATCAAATTATTTCAAGAGATATTACAGTTGTTCATTTCACTATATAGCACATATTCTCGAGAAGTCATTTATGAGAAAAAGTACTATTAGAAATTAATATATTAAATACATAACAATATACCTAAGAAGATCATTTTATTTTAAGTGAGTTGAAACTGTCACATCTCTTTTCTCCGCACGACTGAAAAGGCGAACTTTTTCCAGTCATATATTATTATTATTAAGTTATAATCATTTCAATTCCTAATCCGCTATAAAAGTTGGTTCCATCCCGAAAAGTGTGATTGACTACAGTCCCTCTGATTAAATTTGACAATTTGATTGAAATAACTTATTTATGTTAAATTAGTCAAATTACAAAATAATAATAATAATTGCTACGCGAAAAGTATCAGTAACGCAAAATGAATAAAACAAGATCGACTTCCGTACAAAAAAAAGTAACGAAAGATAAAGTCTGAAAGAAGAAAGCTAAGAATTCGTTTGATATCCCAAGGGGTCTACTTCTGGTTTCTGCCTTCTTCAATGTAAACTATAAATACATCTTCATCAAGTTGCTTACTTATTATACTTTTTTTTTAAATACTTCTCTTGTACTATTTTAAGATTCTAATTAATCTCGTGTGTGGAAGGCAAGTGCTCTTGTCAGTAAACTCTTTTCTGGGGGCTATTTTTCCACTTCAAAGTTAAAATAAAACACAGATGCTACTGATTGCTCTTCCTCGATGCTTTTGCGGGATGATACCAAAACAACTATCTCACCTTATTAAGGTCGGAGCGGAGAAAACGAATTTGTCAAACTAATTATTTTTTGCTAATTCTTGGATCAATTTATTTATATTTGTTATTGTATGTTTGGATACTCAATTGGACTATCAATGTAACGTTGATTGATTAAATTTCAATTTTTAAAATTCGCTAAGCTCATTGTCATTATTTCATTAATTTGGAGTTTAATTGCAATTATTCCTGAATATGTGATAACACGGATTTCTTCAAATACATAGGGTTCAATATATAAGATTAATTTCTGTTTATATCTAATTCCCATTTCCTGATATCCCCCTCATTTCACAATATTCACACACTAAGTTTTGCAAATTTATTATAAAAATATATATGAGAATGTACCTAGTTCTCATTTTAATCTATACAATATTTACATACACTGTGATTAACTTTTATTAATTGCTGCCAAATCATTAAGTTTGAGGTACGCTAGGTAATTACAGTATTACTGCTGTTACTATAAAAAGAAATGAAGTTACAGTAACAATTGTCTACAGTATTTTCCAGAAAGAAACGTAAGGATTGTCTACAACGATTAGATATTCCTTATCACTTTGATATCAAATTTTATTTTCTTGCGTAATATTTTTCAATTGCACGTTTAAAAGATTTGAGACTAATCAGTTTGTATAATTAAGAGCGGAAAGATATAATGAAGTGGTTTGTCGCTATTTCTTTTACAACTCACTGCGATAAAAGAGAAGAGTTAGTCTTTCGGTTTTAGCTTCTTTCACGTGACGAACTGCAGTAAAACAGTTCATTGTAATTTAAATTACTGGAACATAATGAAGATTAAATAAACAGTTATAGTAAATGGAGCTTGCAATATCCAGTAGTTCCGGAACTATATATATTGCATTCTCAATATAGGGCCGAAAAATGTTTGATGGTTTTCATTTTTTGGCATTCGAAGTTAAAAATATGGCCTTTCTCTCTCAAAATCTTGCCAGTAACCCTTTCCGGTAATATTAAAGGTCTTGATACTCACTTTAACCAAACTGATACGCTCGTTCACCAAATAGATGACAAAATTTCCTAATAATCAAATAATTTCCAAAACCTATAAGCATTTCACAGAAGCTACTATAATTTAAAGATATGTGTCAATTCATCCGCACTCTCTTTTATATATACTCGTCTTTAAATTCCATGAACACTGTTTTTGTTGTAAGGTGATATAGCATTACTAATAGGAATAAAATGTTTTTTGTCTCATCGATCTTCACCTGATTTGTATGATGTAGAAGAGAGGAAGTGTTGTCCGCATTCTTGCTTTTTTCATGCCGCTCGACAAGAAAAAAAAATGCAATATTCTTCTTCTCTGCCAAATTTACTTGAACGGAAAGAGAAGTGTGGAGTAGCCAGAAAGCTGTCAGGCCACACGAGTCACGTTAATTGCACTCAGATTCACACAAAAATACTATTTCACAACTGCTTTTTTACTATTACAAAGTTTGGCGGTATATTTACATTCGGTTGTTAGAGCTTTCGGCATATACTTACATTGTACGTTTATATAGGTAGAACACTGTATGTGGGTTGAAAGCTCATTTCCATGTTTATGGTTTCTAAGAATTAAAGGGGTGTTTTGAGGTTGATCTTTGTCTGTAGAAATGAAGCGGATTTAATATTAATATATGCAATTTTTATTGAAGTGAAAATGGAAAAATATATTGCAGCTATTTCTGAATTTCAATACGTTTTCCAATGATATAGTCTATTGGTATAGTTGTTGATGAAATATTGCTGTATTTAGGCTAATCATTTTACTGTACAATTATTTTAAACATTTTAACATCTCAGCAAAAAAAGTAACATCGAAACTTCGATTTATTTGCAAATGAACTTACTCCCACATAATAGCAAATATACAATTCTAAAAACTGCATGAAATTACAATGAATAAATAACTGTATAGCTATATTTGAAATTGCGCAGTTACAAGATACACCATTGTATTTGTAAATAAACAAGATATAAACAGACTAATAAAATAATGTAAGGTACTTATAATATAGCGAGTCAAATCAACGCGTAATTTTTAATCTTCTGATAACATCGCAACTTCTGAGGACGTAACTTACCTCTCAACAAGCAAACTATCCTATACGGCTATACGCAAACACTATACATACGACTTTAATATGTAATATGCTTCACTGAAATATTACCTTGTTTTATATATAATTTACAATGATGATTATATCGTATGTAGATTAATAGGTAACTAGTTAATCTAAAATGTGATATTATTCAAGAACAGATCGTTCGGACTGATAATATATCAACAATATACTATAAGGTTGTTTCTGACTCAGAGATTTATAAACTTCTGGTTACCAGTACCGTATGAAATAAATTTCAAAGAGTCCATTAGTGTATTAGATATCGTTTTATTATCATTCATAAAAATGTGAAAAGAATATTTTATATTACGCTCAGAAGATTATTTTAACATTTTTCATTCGGATTCGGCGGATTAGGCAATGATAGAATATCGCTAAGAATTTGACAAGCTAGTCATAATCTCACAAATTGCATTTTTAGGTGCAATAACAGTAATGTATGTTGTTGCATAAAATTTACATGTAAAATGCTACAGCAAGATATGGCAAATATTACACTTTAATGTGCATTTGGACAAATGAAGTGGACTTTAAAAAACAAAGAAAGTGAAAAATAAAGCTTTGTCATCTGCGCATTATTAATGAAATTTTATCTCTAATAAACAATGGTGTCTTCAAATTGTAATTTACAATTGTCCAATTCAGTTTCAATTCATACAAAATAATGATGATTTATAATAACATGCGAAGATAAATTAAATACCTAGTATTAAAGGCCATCGGTGATATATGATACTTTTCCCAACTATATGATTCATGACTTGAAGAAGTATATTTTTTTTGTAATGAATAAATGAAGAACAATGGCTAAATGCTGATTAATGGACCCTATGAACACAAAAGCACAAAACGAAGGACATCCATTTAAATTAACTTAATATCTAAGTGGATTAATAAAAAAATAATCCAAGAATCTATTCATAACAATAAAAAGGTGAATGAAAAAAATAGCATGACCATGAAAAAAGATGATCTTTTTCAACTTTGTTTGGGACAAGCGTTGTTTTGAGTTGTACCAGGCGCCTATACAATGGGGGGGGGGGGGGGGCACCCCCGTCAGGAAAATAAAAGACAGAAGAATGCAAATAACAAAAGAAAAACAAAAGAACATTATAAAATTTTGCACAAAATTTACAAAATATATGTAAAAAATACCTAAAATGGTGAGTTTTTAACTATAATTTCCAAAAACTAATGGTTTTAAAATAAAAAATATAATAAAATCCCATTGTCATAGAAGCAAATAATACTTTTATACTACGTGACCACTCAGAAGTTAGAATAAAAAATAACCTATAATTAATACAAAGATTGACTTTTCAGTTTTCAGATTCCAAAGATTATTCCAAACCAGGGTCTAATCGTACTATTAATTAATATTCAAGGAAATATTTGTATAAAATGATTATTTCATTGTTCCTAATTAGTGGCGCACTCACATTAGGAGAAAAGGACGTTGCTTTCACACTAAAGAACTTTTCTGTCTCTTTTTATTATAATTTATTATAGATAATCCTCCCTTTAAAAACTATGTCACTGTTGAGAACAAAAGAGACTGAGCATAGCTAATTACTAATTTCCTTTTTGCCCTTGAAACGAAAAGTATTAAATGACCATTTACAAACACTTGTTTTGCTCGTAAACTTCCATTTTTATAAAATAACAAACAAAAAAGTCGGAACAAAGTTATTTGTGAAGGCTGCTGCAATTTAAAAACAGTTTGTTAAGAGCAAACAAAAGGAAGCGATTTAGAATTGAGGGATAAAGTGTCAGCCTCTCTCCGAAAAAGAGTTATTGCTAAAGAGAAGACCGGATACTCGAAGCTCCTAGGCACTTTTTCCTATGCGACATCAAGTTCTTTCTCTCGGAGTACGGCATTTGCTTTCGTAGTTCAATTTATACAACGCTTACGTTTACATAAACTATAGGACAAAATCTGCTGTGTACTAGATCTGAAGTTAATTTTCACGGAAAAATATAAAAGTTTAAAAGTTGGAAATAATAAAAAAATAAATAATAATAATGTATAAGATATAATAATGATTTAAAATATAATAATAATACGGTAATTTAAAAATTATAAAAATATATAGTTTAATACCAAAGAAATTCTACAAGAGATCTTTGTTCATATAATTTACAAAGTTACCTCAATTTGCTTTTTTATAAAACCCAAGTTCTAAAAAACATTATGGGAATAAATTGTCACAATATTTTCACACTAACTGACTAATGCTTATTTAAATCATAAATCCATATTATGTAAAACTGTTGCTAGTACCCCATTTGTAAAATAATTTGAAGTATGCAACCCTTCTATCTTTCCTATTCGGACACTGGAAAAGAGTCGCCGTGGAGAATAATTTACGACAAGTATGCAACATTTTGAAAAACTGAAGGTTTTCTTCGTGTATTAGTGCTCGTTAACAACCTGCTCAGCTGGGTACATACAATCAAGGATATTAATTTCACATTTTCTTCTTGTATGGATGCTGTTAATATTTATCACAAAAGAAATACAAATTGCACAAATGCATTGCTATACTCAAGGTTTTCAGCTACTGGTAGAATTGGAAAATAAATAATAAAAAGCCAAAAAAATAAGGAAGCAATTGTTTTTCTGTCGCATTCTTGTCATGAATCAATAGCTATCGATTGCGTAAATTTATAATCTTATGTAAAATATTCGAAAATTTTGAAAGCGTTTCAAGATTTACCTTTGTATCGCACTTTATATTTTTAATTAGTACAAGAAATAAAAATATCAGCTTACAAAACGTTGAAATATATATTCGGAAATATATATTTTTTTTGTAACAGATAAGGTGATAATAATTATATTTCTAAATAATAATTTGCCAGATGACCCATGAGAAGTTACACATGTACAATTGTTTATAATATCAGATCAAGATGTACAGTTTCATTTTCCAATCAACATTAAATCTTTGCCGGATGTTTTGAACTGCTCCTTCATTAAAATCACCAATAAATCTTAAAAAAGTGTATGAAAAGTACTTTAGTTCGATTCCATAGAATAATTTAACATAATCATCATGTTTGGATCATGCATGAACATCTCTGTTTCCTCTTTTAACATGCGTTCTGATAAAATATAGTTACTCTGTCTTGTAGATTTTTTTTATCGGCATTCTTATTACTGCTGCCTAGATTAGATCTATAAAAAGAAGAGCTACCAACTTTTTCTTTAATGAACTTTAATAACAGCATCCTTATTAAGTTCACTAGAACTGCCTAATAAAGATTTTAAGAAAGCAGCATCCATTGAATGGAAGAAATTTTATAGCCAGCCATAAAGTGTCTTTTCATTGACCTCATTTGCTTATTGCGAGGAAGAAGGGAAATATTTAATGATAATACTCATTTGCAAAATATACATAAGGATGGGTTGGACAAATACAACATAAATAATTAAGAGAAAGGAGCTAAAATGATAAGGAATTTATGACTTAAAGAACAGAATGATACTTTATGTAAGGTTATCCTTAATTTTAATAACTACAGAAATTTTTGTCTAATTTGATTTGATCGAAACTGTTGCTATACATTTAACATTTTTTTTTGTTTATACGTTTCAAATCCGCAATGGAAATACAGAACGTTATGGAATATTTCAGCCAATACTCTTTTCTTTTATCAACACATTTAGTGTTTTGATAACAGTTGTTAAACATAACATGAATCCATTTCTCTCAGAAAGCTGATATTACTATATAACTATGTGCTTCAAATAATTATAAAGAACATATTGAGCTATTTTTTTTGTTGTTGTTGTTTTTCTTCAATTCACTTATTACAGCTATGATAAGCGTATCCATACCAAATATAGGAACATTATGATCATGAAATTGGTATTTTTACTTAGTTACAATAACATAATTATGCTGCTTACACTGCTGTTCCCAAAGTCGATATTGCTACAATGGTGCTTTCCATAATGCTACGTATTATTGCAATAGTAATGTTGTTGAAAACGTATAGAGAAATTCATTCAACCTTTTTAGGCAGCTGTTACCTGCCACAGTGTCCAGACATTCAATTTGAAATTCGTAAACGATGGTAAAGTTGACAGCAACTTTAATTATTTCCTTCATAAACAGTAGGGAGCTTTCATTCTCTACACGACCATACAAAAAATGAAGGAATGAAAACTTATTATTGATATTATTTTCCACAAATTCGTGAGTATCTGAGTAAACAAAAAGTTACGAATTACAGAGTTCTTCACAATAAATACTGAGAAGTCGTCTTTAAGATATTTATAAACTATGAGGAATGCTATATGAGTAAACAAAATAAGAGTTATTCCGAAATGTAACCATGTACCCCTCCCTATTATTTAGTAACCTCCCACATGACGGAGGCTTATTGATATAATGAATATAAAGGTTTATTTATACAGCAAACAGTACATACAAAACAGTCGGCACAAGAGATTTAATAATTGTATATGAAACCTATAGAAAAACGTCCTTGGTAAAGTGTTAATAAATCGTGACATTTATGAATAAAATATTATCCTGTATGGAGCTGATGATACTGCATGCTTCAAAGAAATCGAATAAATATTCCATTCGGGAAGTAAAGTGAAAATGAAAAATAGAATGGCGGCTAATAGAAATTCCATAAAATGAGTTCTTCTCTAAAATTTGATTGTTCCAAAATATTTTTATAAATGTAACGAAGTTGCAGTGAAAAATCCGGAAAAGTCACAGTGCCAGTACTCGTCAAAGGATTTTATACAAATCGATTTTATAGAAGTTATTAGATGAAAATTATAAAAAAGGTATAAAAGTGTCAAAAATATGATTTTCTCCCATAAAAACCTGATATAAATATACGTTGTGAAATTGTTTACTTACAAAAATACCAGACTGGGAGAAATGTAACTGTGTCGATTTTTTTTAAAGTTGTTCATCCCTACTGTATTAATCTACATTGAGATTGAGTTACCTTGTGGCTGTGATATATACATTATACAGGGTGATCAACATATCGCGCACCTTTTGAAATTTGTATAAAATCTGAAATAATTAAAGGATTAATAAA
>JAQIWE010003263.1:0-12003 GCA_034698565.1 Campodea plusiochaeta | reverse complement strand
GTTATATAAATCTAGTTAGTAAAGACTTGTGTTACATTATATATATAAAAATGCTGACAAATGTCATCCACTTGTTGGAATGTTTTTTTATATATTTTATTTCGTCATGATACTGTTTTTAATATATAAAATCTGTACAATTACGTCAATTTCACAATCAACAGTTATTTCATATATGTAATCCAAATTATAAAATCATTATTTTTACTGTGTATTATTCTTTCCATTTGTAACTTGTGCGTTTACTTGTATATAACTTCTAAATTTTGTATAATATTTAGATTAGTATTCATGTATTCACCATTTTTCTTTACCAAATATGACAGTATGATGAAAATCATTGTATAGGGTGTCCCAACGAGAGGTGTATGATGTAAATTGGGCACTATATTTTATTTGTTCATCATAAAATTATTATATTTGACATTTGTTGTGTAGAAACCTGGGAAATTTATTTTGCAGAGTTACAAAATAATAGAACCCATAGGAGTCGCGCAAATCTTTAAAATAGAGCTTCTGCCTATGTTTTGGAAGTAACTTTTTTCGTGTAATTTAACTACTTGATTAAATAAATTTTTCTTTTGATAGCGCAAAATAACTTCACTAAATTTTTTACACTTCTAACTTTGGAAAGAACGATTTATATGAGCACTATGAACACAATCAATGAGCTAAATGAATTATATTTGTTTAATTATACTCCTTATTAATAATTATGCTAAAACAAAGAAAGCTGCGAAAAATTTGACCAAAACAGTGACCGCCTGGAGGTAAAACCAAGGAGGATATTTGGCTTATATTTGATTTCGAAAATATTTCCCAGGTCTCTAGTTTATATTGAAATGAAATAATAGGCAAGTTTCTAAAAATTAATGTTTATTCAAAAACAAATCATGCACCTCTTATTGGTTCACCCTATATAGTTATTTTTATTAGTTAAAGATAAATTAATTACTTATTCCCAAAAATTTACCATCTTTTATATGAAGCGAGTATGTTCACTTTAAATTATTATTTTACATTTTTATTATATCGACATAATTTTGATCTTTTCCGTAAATCCTGAGGATGAATATGTATATTCGAAACTAGCTGGTTAAATAAATTGTTTAACGGGCTTTTTTTCGTTCAATATATGTAACTTCCGTAATAGCCATTTTTTGATTTCTCAGCACGCATACTGCATTAACCGCATAGGACATCATAATACAATTTACAGTACTCATCGTATATCACTTGAAATATTCACTGAACTTCCGTAGTTCATATTTTTAAAACTCAAATATTAATCAAGACTTTTGGTTTGTTGGAATTTGAAATGTGGCGTACTTAAAGAATATTGACCAGCAGTAAGATTAATTAGACGTCGTTTTTTTTTTTCAGTAACGTATCTGAGCCTTTAAGATATGGGAGCAGACCAACCAATATTGTAGCTGAGATTCAGGCGGTAGTGAAGGCTGTGAAAATCTTGAAAGGTGTAGGTAAGACGTATAGATCCCATGAAGGATTGGTAAGAAAATTTTCTAGTCAGCGTTTTTATTACCGCAGTAGCAATTTTAAAAATGCTGCCTTTATGAAATTAGCAAAATTATAAGAACACTGTCCATGAATCACACATACAGCTATATTTAAGGATCATTTTTCAAAAAAATCGATCGTCAACTATTCACGTAGTACCCTTCGAACGGCTTTCATTTGAACACGCCCGATCATTTTGAGCAGTAGGTTTATGTAGGAATGAAAATTACAAAATATACTTATCGCGATTGCTGAATTTACTATAGCATTCTGCCACACAATCTTAATACATTAGATTACATGTTCTAACTAAATTACTGAAACTGATTTTGTATTGTTCTTAATTACGAAAATACTTATCAATATGCAGTTGATTTATTTATCTGGCTATTTTATGAGATATATATCATCAGCATAAACATGTTTGTTGATTTTATATTACAAATTAATATCGGATGAAGAATTTACGTTACCTATAAAATTGAACTTCACTAATTAATTTTAAATGAAATGTGGCATATGCAAAATATTGTCCTTAAAATTTTATGTTCTTTAAACTAACCGTTCGCTTTTAATAAGCTCCGAAAGTTTCTTAGTGACGTCATTATCTACAAATTTAGGAGGCTGTATCTAAACAAGCAGCAAATTATTTCCCCTGGAAAAAATTTAAGCCTTAATTTTGAGTTTTCAATATTTTTTGGATGGTATGCTACTATTCATAAGAATAAAACCGTAGCAATGTATGGAACAAAAATTGAAAAATAATAATAATAATAATAAATAATTGGAAATTACAAATGCTGAACTATTTTTACAGGATACTACTATAGCTTGCATTAAAATCCCGAAATTTGTTTCAAATCCGCAAATGGTTTCTGTGAAACTTAGCAAGAATTTGGAATACTTGAATAGATGTCAATTAAAAATTCTAATCTTAGGTCGGTTCTGACTAGTGAACTTTCTTCATTTGGCCATACTGATACAATCCTGAAAATTTGGTTAAAATCCGCCAAGTGGTTCCGGAGAAAATTAGAGTTAAAGTTTTGACTTGAAGATGGAAACGAAAAAAATAATCGAAACCGAGGTCAGTTTTGACTACGGAACATTTTGTATATGGGTATACAGATACTATCCTGAAAATTTGGTTAAAATCCGCCAACTGGTTCCGGAGTTATTCAATGAAACGTGAAAAGTTCCTAAAGATGAAAACACGAAATCCGAAACGTATGTAAATTTAAACTCATTTCCGAGAATCCTGAGGCTATACACTATAGATCCTGAAAATTTCGTCAAAATCTGTCAAGCGGTTACGGAGATACAGGGGGGACGGACAGACAGACACACAGACATGATCGTCCTATAAGCCTTTTTTTCCTTCGGAAAATTAAGGCTAACAATATATAGAGGTTGATTTATCTATGAAACTATGTGAAAAAATAATTTAGATAGTACAGTATTTAAATTTTAGAGAATTGACAGATTTCATCTGATGAAAAGACTACTACTCACCTACTTGTGCGTGAATTCCGGTAACAATTCTAAATTATTATTTTTTTCATAATATTTATATATATAATTATAAATATGTATATTATTTTTAATTGTTTCATACATCCTCTTAAACTGTAGAAGGTACAGTTCCATATCTCTGTTGTTTTCTACTTTAACTGGATGGTACTTCCTCACCACCATTAAATTTTGTGAGTAAGGGTGAGAGTATATACTTCCGCTTCCTTTCTTTTCTTTTATCATCCATTATGTAAATAAACACCCTCTTCGTTCTTGTATTTTCTTATTATTTGATAAGCATTACCAGAATATAATCAAATCTCTCCCTTTGCCTGTTTCGTGTTTATTCCAATCGGAATTTTCACCCCTCCTTTTTATATCTTCTGCTTTATTCATTTCCTTTTCCTTTGATGATGTCTTCCGGTTTCTTTCCTCCATTTTCCTTTTCACACACACTTTCTTATTCCAAAAGTTTAGTTGGAGTTGCCAATAGCATTTATGTTATCATCGAAGTAGGGCGAATAGAGAAGGGTGGCTCAAAATTGACTGTATCATGGCTATCACCTTCCTTGAGAAGAAATCGAGATTGAAATAAACCTTTACTGTTTCCTCGTTTCTACAATTTGTGCCCATATTAAATAATAACATGATTATTATACCGCCTGCAAATAGTGATTTAATATAAGTTATAGGTAAAAAAATATTTCATAAAAACAATGATATTTAGGTACGAAAAGATACAGTATTGCTTAAACTCATAAAGTTTTTCAGTTATACTATATGCCATTGTCTTTTTATAACAAAACTCTGACAATTCTTTCTTTATAGCAGTACAATACTGTATATCAAACTGGATATTAAATTTATATCTTAAAATTTAATTTTATACAGTATAATTATATCGAAAGTATGCTTAACGTAATAAAATATAGTTATATTCTATTAACTACATTTTAAAAACGAAGTGCACTTCAAATGTTTCTGTGAACAGAATGGGATAGAATTAATATGTAGTATACATTAATTTTTTTAAAAAGGACATAGGTCTTAATACAGAATAATTATTAAAAATAGAATTTTTAATGCGTAGGCAGTCTTTCACTAAAACATTTTACATGTTACACAGAAATGCATAATCCATTAGTTTATGAATTTCCTATATTAACTTTTGTAATGAAATAATAACAATAACTATCTCATAGTAGCATTTTTAAGCTCTTATGTTACATTTCTCTGTGGCAACCCTAAATATAGAGAAGAAAGGAAAAGAAAACGTGGGAATCACTTTGGATGTTTCAAAGATGAAGATAGATGCCTTTGTGTTAAAAAAAATCTTATGAGTGAAAATGCAATGCTTGCATCATTACAGTACAGAAGGATTCAATGATGTTCTCATAACGTAAAATGCTTTGATCCAACAAGAACATGTTTTTGTTCACCTCATTTTTGGGGGAGACTATTTATTGCTTTATAAATTGTTTTGATATAATAGTATAATGCAAATAATATTATTAACAAGTGTTAATGTTGTTTATTGTTACTAATTAATTAGAGAGTTTCTATTTCAATCAATATTATTGCTACTTGCTAGTTTTACTAGTTTATTGTAACGTTCTATTGTTTTGTAATGTGATGACACTGCTGTAAATCAGACTATAATCAGAGATGGATTGGGGCACAAATATTTTGACCCAGTGGGTTTTTGAAGTATGACCCGTGACCCAATAAAATTTAGTGACCCGCCCCAAGTGACTCAATTCAACTCTGACTATATGCCAATAAAGCTCACATTAGAAGAATTTTTTGCTAAGTATATTGCTCTTATTAAATTGATAGTATAATATAATCATATTGGTTTCTTCAGATATAATCCGGAAGACAGAGATGGACAAGGTCACAAAATTTGTGACCCAGTCAGTACTTGACCCAGTGATCCAGAGTGGTTCAATTCAGTGACCCAGTCAAATTTATTGGCCGATTTGAACCAGTGACCTTGTCCAACTCTGCCGGAAGATACTATAGATCAAACTAAGTTAATATACTCTATTACATACGTTTAATATTATACCGTAATTACACTGACACCCAACGGAATGTTAGATATTAATAAATTATTTTCAATTCAATATTCTAATGTGATATTATGATTAGGTGATGATGGGTAAAGTTTCTTCTCTATAATTACTTTGGAATTACAGTTATCAAATATTCGTAAAAAAGGAATCTTTCCCTTTTTGTTTTTAGTGAAGATAAAATCTGTAATCATATAAATATTCTACTATTTCACTACGTAATTTACTTAATTATTTAAAGTTACAAAAAGCTTCACAAACTAATAAGGTATTAATTTCAAAAACACAAAGTGCTATTTACAGTGTATTCATTTGGGAAAATAAATAAATAATGATGATATAATTATGATATTGTTGCTGAGCTATACTCACATGATTGACCCCATGATTGCAAAAATTCCTTGACAACAATCTTAAGAATATTCCGGTCTTTCTGTACATCACAAATGCAAAGTGTTAACCAGAGTTCTTTTTGGTCATGTGATCTTCAACGCACATTCTCGGATACTAAACTGTCACCAAAAACTGCAATTTATGATATTTCATATCTTTATAGAAATGTGCGAAGATACTCACCACGATATATGGGTCTGTACGAAGGAAAAAAAGAAAGGACAAGTAATTTTTATATCTCTCTCTGCTGAATTTTTATTATTATCTTTCCATGAGTTTATTGTTCACGGATGCGTTAAGAATTTCCGTATATATGTCTCCAAGGCTTAGCCTTGTTTCTTTATAGGCATGAATGTATAAGAAGATATTATGATTATAGAATGCGAGTGAGTCTATATACTGTATGGTGATGAAGAAACTAAGAATGAATAAAAAAAAAAAGATTGGAATGAATTTGAATTTTTATTACGCTGTTTTAAAAAATAAATATTATATCTTTACTTTAATTTATAATACTACTCTATCGTCAGACAATGGCAATGAAGCGTGAATTATAAGAGTGTTTTAGATAAGTTATGTAGATGCATTGTAAACCAGCTGCCCTTGCCCCTACAGTCTTATAAAGCTTTGACTGCTTCACTTTCAACATATTGTTTAATACTGGTAGCTGTATTGGCATATATTGTACCTTTTCTATTATGGCTTGTTAATAAACCCAGAATTTACCATTCAATTTATATTTCACATTATCACAGGTTCGACGGCTATTCCTAGATAAATAACTGTGAGAATTTTAGAGTCTTTTTTTATTCATTTGTTTCTTCCTAAAACTATTATGTTCAGCTGTGATACAGTTTCCAAGTGACGTCGTGAGTATAGTTAAGGAACAATGCTAGATGAGTCACTGAATCAACTTCAAGTCTGGTATGATACTGTTCATTAAATAGAAGTACATTATTTACTTCATCATTCTAAAAGATTTCAACAACTGGCTCAAAATTTCTGCCATTCCAAACATTCCAACATTCTTTTCTCATAAAGCATCAACTCTTTAACCCTTTAACATCCGTATACTGTACTCTAAAGAAAAATAGCCACATAATCTATTGTGAAATAAAACTCTATTGCGATTCAGTACTGTATATTTGATGTACACAAGTTAGTGTTATTCTACAATATCTATAAGAAAGGAATCTTCCTATTCTTTTTCGAAAGAGGAGTTCTAAGAAAAATCTAACTTTATTCTGGAAGAGAATGTACCTTTAGGGCTACACTTTCGTTCGACGTGATATACTATGGAAGTCTATATTCTAGGGGAAAGTAGAAGACGAAGAAAAAAGAGGCAATAAACTTGTCTGTTTGCTGAATAACCTACTTTCCCTTCAGTGAACTAATAACGTAGGAAGCTGCCAACTGAATAACAAAGCACAGAACGAATTGTTGTGCTAAAGCAACTCCATTTTATTGGTTTTATATTAATGCAACAGAGTTTGTATTGTTGAATGTACAAAGATACTTCTGCAACTTATTGGGAAGTTATGATGTAGGGAATGGATTGTAATGACATTTGTAGAGCAGGAATATTCACACTATATGGAATAGATGAATATTATTATGGAATATACAAATTTCAAATTTATTTAACAGAAATAAATTAAAATTACGGTATGGTAATATGTGAAAATAAAATATTTGTTTGTTGAATCTTGAAGAGGAATATAATATATATTATTTCATTTATTTTTACCTTAATTCCACTTAACATTACTAACATTCAGTATTTTTCATGTAGTAAGTACAGAACTGATCAAAAATTCAGTTGTAACAGTAATTATTGAAACATCAATACAGTTTCCCTTTATTTTCATCCTCGGCACAGTTTTCAACTTGTATTTACATTTCCCAATAATGTAAAGTAATTAGAATTTCAACCATTTAAGAGTAAAAATTACTTCTCATGGATAACCATTGAAAGTAAATTTATTTTAAAAGTATGATGAATGACAAGCAAATCTGTTAACTTCGTTCTTCGACCACCTCTTCCTATAGACTCGCTTTTGGCTCCATAAAAAAAAGTCATTCATTGAAGACAAAAATTAAGCATCAAATCACAAATAAGTTTAATTTCAAGGTATGAAAGATTCATTCCCTTTTTAATATTTTCTGAGAGATAGGAACTCCAACTTAAGTGTCAAATATTGTTTCTTGATACTGTATGAAACTCATACATTTTATTTCTAAACTCATACACAATTATTTTACAGTGTTAAATACTCATTTAAATGTTCTAAATACAAACGGAAATGCTAATATAAAGTAAACTGGATCAACAAAGTTATTTTTGGTACTCTAACAATCACATACTACATGATCATCAAGAGATAATTATTAAAGTTGGTGAGGTTACCTCGAGAAAAGTTTTAGGGAGATTCAGTATCTGCCTGTGAAAATAAATGAAACCAAGTTCATTAATGAAAACTCTGAAATTGGAAATGGTTGTACATAATTATGTTCAACTTGATGAATAGTTTTCATTGCACTTTTTTTCGCTTTCAGAAATTTTATGAAACTATTAAAAACTGCTATTGAGTTTAAAAGTATAATAGTATATACTTCCATTCAATTTTATTAATATTCATATTTGAAAATAACTGTAATAAACCAAAAGAAAGTGAAATAAAAAAAATATCAATGTCTTTATGGAATATATAAGTATAGTAGATCTGCCCGAACAATATGCTAAAATGACTTATAAAAATACTGTACTGTAGGTATATATCCAAAATCCTGACTTTAATGTTTTGATAGTTAAAATATGAACTATTACAACATCATTTGTACAGTTCTTCGAATAATACGGAACTCTGCTATGTCTATACAGTATTGCACCCAAAACGACTGGTTTTCCAGAATATAATATAAATAACGTATTTAACTTAAAAGTGGCAAACAAAATTACAAAGTTGACTCTGAAGAACTTCTACTTTATTCAGATTGTAAATAAAACAATATTATAATATTATTCGTGTAATGTACAAAATGTAGAAAATAATAGTTATGATAGTTAGCCATTTAATAGCAACATGACATCTATAACAAAATATGTGATAAAATTATTCAGCTATTTTTTGCGATAAATTATTCAGCTATTCCCAAACTATTTTTCAGATTAACCTCCCCTCGCCCTAAATAATCTTCTACATTCCTCCCTTATGTACCAAATTTTAAAAATCCCAGTGGCATATACACACCATTAATAAACTATTATCACTGGATTCATTTTTATCACATCCTATCTGTCGGGGAATTTGTCATACTTTCCTTTTTCTCTATATGAAACGAACATGGAATCTAATAATGCAAATGTAGTGCCCCCTGCAATAACCCTGTATGTGGGGTTTATTTAAATTACTCTTTGTGAATAATTTATATTCCCAAAAGCATACATAATGCTATAATTTCGCTTGTGAATGAAGTATCGATATGTAGCTCTATAACGAGAGAAATTACTTTTTTTTTTTTGGTTTTGTTATCTAACGTGACAGAAGTGTGTTCTATCGATGATGTTCATACTGTACATCCAGGAAAATAATGGAGTACTAATTTCGTTGCTTCGGTTGATTGCAGACGGTGATTAGTAATTAGTTTATTGTTCAATAAAGTCGTTTGGCTGTTCGGTTTTCGCAGTGATGGGTGAACTTTTTGATAATGTTTTGTACTGCTAATTCATGATATGGGAGTTTGATGATGTTGTTATTTGTCGATTTTTAAACTTCGATGAACCATATTTGGTTTTCTGACATTTATGTTAAATGTAGTTTAGTTTTAAACTTATTTTTCACTTAATTTATATAAAGTATATGCAGTTCTTTAGAAGATGCTGAGAATAACGATAATCCTAATATCGAAAACTCTACATGTACTTCAATATTCAAAATAAAGAACTAATAAATTCTAAAAATATAATTATTTTCTATAGAACGAGATTGGGGATATTGTTCCATGGCTTCAATATTACTTTTGATATTTTTAGTTTTTACTATAAACAGGAAAGAGCGGTATTTTCTACGAACAAAGTACATGCAAGCCGTTATTTTGTATTATGGCATTTTTGTAGCGAAAGTGTTGTATAGGTTTGTATCCAGCAGTGTAACTGAAATAAATGGTTTTAGAAAGTGCAACAAATTAGATTCTTTTTCCCTTCCACGGAATAAGGTTTTAAAAAAAGAAGGCAATGCAATACGTGCTTTTGGTTCAAACAATAATTTAAAACTTCTCTTCTTTCTGAGCTATACTGTATGTTTAATATATTTATTGAAAATGTTAGTGCTGCTTTTATGAAAACGTAGTGATTCATAGTTATGTGTATTGTTTAACAAAATGCTCTAGATAAAGTCTTTGATCTGGACATCCATACGAAATAACTGTATTGGTTTATATTTAAAACAGTTAGAGATGTATCCGAGGGGTTTCACGTTTGCAAAGTGAAACGAACTTTAGTTATCTGATGAGAAGTGTCTCGATGTGTTTATGTGTCTTCCAACTAATTTGGAAGACTTTTTCAGGTCTTCTTTACGATTCCTAATAATAATTCCCGCTCTACTTTATGATTGAAAATTTAATTTATATTTACTATTTAAAGTCTCAAGAGTAAACATAGTTCTTATAATTATTATCACCATTATATTTAACTGAAACCATACAAAACTGTTATAAAGAAAAATACTTCGATTCTGCATGATACCACAGCAGACACTATGAAATGATCATCATCGACTACCGTGGTTTGCTATATGTAAAATTTTACGTTCGTTAATCATTATTATTGATAATTTCCGTTTTGTTTATATTTAGCCCGCTTACCCTAAAGATATATGAGCTTTACTGTTCCAGGGAAGCCGAAACAAAAACAGAGCGATCAAACGCACTGTAAATTTTTATCGCTTGCGGTGAATTTCGCTTCCAAGGATTGTTTTTCCAAACCGACAATGCGTATAATCCCCAAGTTTGCACAAAAGCAATATTTTATGATTGTTTATGCTGCGTAATCAGTTATATTGAAATGATATTATTATGCTACCCACTACTGAAGTGTGTAATGAAACAAAGAGTTATTCTGTTTGTGTTGATAGGGAAATGATATGCAGAAATAAATTATTTTATCCGAGAGAGAAAAAAAGAAGGATTGGGGTATATCAAATTTTCTATACATATACCCAATTGGAAATCGAATGGTTGAACTTCTAACTTTAATATAGGATGTTCACCTTGCAATATATAAAGTTGTATGGTCGAGTTTCGTGTAGGACTTCATAATAACCTATGGCAGTTGTATTAATAAAGGTTTCTATTCTCTGCATATCATTTGAAAAAATTGAACTGTTTCTGTATGTGAAGTTGGTATAATGATACTTTAATTTCAGAGTAAGTGAGGAAACCTGAACTACTTTAAGTAAAGAAAATATAAATAATGTTTTCTACCGTTTCTATATCGCATTTATTTTCATCTGAATACATTTTTTGACACATGTAATCTGTCTCAGAATTCGATTTTTCATTTCGTGTATTCTATATAATTATAATAAAAAAGCATTAGTAACAATTCTCGCAGGTTTTTAAACTAATCCTACATTTTCTTGAACTTTTTCTTTTGTTCTTTACAGCATTCAAACGAATTTAGTACATCGCTATAGTCGCTGCATTGACAAATACGAATACTTGTATTTTTATTCCTTTTAACATAATAAAACAATTCCTACTTAGCTACAGGGAATAAAAAATTTAATCAAATTATATCGGAAATATATCCTATTGTCGTAATTACATTATACAATCATGTTGAAGTGATTCATGTTCAGTTTTACGAATAGCCGGTAGTGAACTACAACATTATTTTTCTTCTTTCAGGTCCATGATCTGTAGCTTTTGTAATGGCGCTGACCGGAGGTGGTACAGTGCTGCTCAGACGTCGTGGTGGCAGAAAAGTGAGTCAGAATTCTTCCATTTCTTCCAACGTAATGTTGTGGAGGCACTGTGTATTGGTATTTCTCATAACCAGCAGTACACTACTCAGTGGATGCCATGCTTTCTGTCCTAGTGGATGTGTATGTGATGACGCAACGCTGACGTCACGATGTCCATCAGCAGTGTTGGAATTAGTAAGTATATTCTCAATTGAAGGATGTTTAGAAGAACTAAACTCATAATTACTTATACATTAAAACTAAATGTGTCGGTTTACTTAAACAGTGATCTAGATAATTGAATCAAGAGAGTTATTTAAATCACTGTGTAGATATACTTGATACAAAATCTTACGGACCTAAACCGTTTAACCCATCAAGGGTGTTTCTGACATCCCAACAATTGATAATCCTTGCTGACTTATTTGTTTTCTTTCACCAACTTCCGAATTGTTTAGAAAACACCCTATATGAACCACCCCAACGAGTGGTCAACAATAGGTTTACCTGTCAAAACAGTTTGAAGACATAACCAGTTTAGGTCCGTA